>UYRT01000060.1:0-15976 GCA_900617915.1 Gongylonema pulchrum
CCCCATCCCCCCCTAGTAGTGCGGACTGAGAGTAGTGGGCGACCAAACTCGCTCCCGCCACTCAGTCCTCCTAAGCCGAACGCCACCCCCTTCTGGTAGTGAGGACTGAGAGCAGTGGACGAACAATTCGCCCCCGCCACTCAGTCCGAGTGGACCGGAGAGACTAAGTTTTGTGCCGAGAAACTGGGCTTGTATACGGGGAGAATGTGGGCGCAGCCAGGGTAGGAGGTGTATAGATGACGTCAAGGGGCTGTAAAATGCGCCTACCCTATACGTTACACATCACATATGCGTGACCTGAGAAGCCATAAAAATCCTTCCCTTTTACTTCTTTTAACTTACGCTGGCACGACATTCAAACTACCGCCATCCGCCGTGGGCAACCCTACCTGCCTTCCGGAAAAAAATTTTTTGCAGCTCTTGTGTGAGACGGGTCGAGCCGAGCCGAGCCGAGCCAGGCCGAGTCGAGCCAAGCCGTGTTTTAGTAGCTCTTCCCAACTAAATCCGTTTAGCTGTGCGTGCACGTATACATGCGTATGTGTGTGTGTGTGTGTGTGTGTGTACGTATTCGCGTGTGCATATGGTACTGTTTGGTTTGAGCCTTCGTGTAAAATTACATTTAGTTTGGTAAACTTTTTGTTTTCAGTTTGATCCATTGATATTTTTGCTTTTTTTTGAAATCCAATTAAAACGTATAAATTTTTGCTCCTGGTCAGGTCGGATTGGTTTTCCGGCATCGCTTAGTCCCCTTTGTTTTTGTGAGAGGCGGCATTTTTGACTCAGTAATTAGCCATTATCGGAATACGTCTAAATAGCATAGGAATAAAAGTAGTGTATTCAGGGGCGATCTACTTAATCTGCCGTCAGGGAAATGACAACTGGGCACGTGCAGCCTGTCGTCACATGTTTTTGAATTGTCGAATGGTTCCTTACTGGCAGGTTAGTACTTCATTTCTTTTCTTTTGATCCGTCCTCCTTGCGGACCTCTCACTAGGTCCGTTAGACAGAAGCTTTCAAAAGTTTCGACTGATTACCAATGTTGGCCAACTAATCTGACGATGGCGAGCATATTTATAGTAGTGATAACAAAAAACCGAGGCTGGAATGCACCAGGTTGCTACTGTAATCATGCGTTTTTGCATTAATCTCGGAGTAATCAGGCGCTAATTATATGAACGGTTCTTGCTTTACACCCATCTTGTGTGTTCACTAGCGTCAATCATCGTAAGCTTTGCATAAAGGGAAGTGAACAGTAGCGGTCGAACGGTCGTTCTTTTAAAATGAATTATCTGTCCAATAAGAAATTTTTTCGCCAAAACTGGGTGCTCGTACATGAGAATCGCGCAAACCTGGAAACTGAATATGAAATCATCATATTGTATGTGAATGGGAACATCCCCTTAAAATTCCTGCTGCCCAGCTTTTCTGGTTCCCAATTTAGCAATTTTCCCACCAAAACTTCCACTCGCTGGTAAGGCGGGGCTCAGATATGAATGAGGGTTGGTATCGCGATCCCTGGGTGGCAGTTGGCCGGGGATCACTGGCAAAATTTCAGCACCGAAGCTTGCTTGGTTGCCGAGTTGAAATACTCGGACAGTCGTACACGCACATACAGTACATGCGCACACCATGAATCGTCAGAATAGGCGTTTTTGCATGTGCATATATGCTAAAACGCATAAAAACGGCAAGTGATAGTCCTTAAGTCGCCACTGTATCTCTGTGAATCGATAGAGTTAGCGTCACTGATGTTGATCCTCAAAACTAGTTCTAACTTGCCGAAATCTCTGTCCATTAAGTCTGAGTGGCGAGAGCAGAAAAAGAAAATAACTTTTTTCCACTCACTAAAAAGGGCATCGCAAACATACTGTAGCTGCAGAGGACGATGGTTCGGTTTTGTAAGCGAGATAACCAGTCTCGCTGGTAAATTGGCTCTAGCACGTGCCAGGGAGCTAAATTTTTAATAAAGTTCAGAAGGGGCAGACATCACTGTCTCGCTAAAGAGTGGTTGCCATTGACATGTACTAACACTCCAGCTACTCCGCCTTTCATAGAAGTGAATTTGCAATGGGTTTTGACTTGGAGTTTGCCTGAAAAAAAGCTGATTGTAATTCTTCAATTTGAGCAAGAGGTAGGGCATCCGGACGTATTCTTTTGAATAAGACTAACCAACGCGCTCGAATGTAACTCTGCTGTAAAAAAAAAAATTTTGTATCCGATCTGTGACTGTATCCGAAATTCAGTGAATTGCTAATCTCTCATAAACGCTGTAATATACGTGATTTTGTATCCGAAACCCTGCACAGGCTGAGAACAATTGCAACCAGTTATTTCAGAAAATATGAAGCCGAGGAGCAGAAAACACATATTACAGACGAATATAGCAGTGTTGATCCAAGATGCTAGTTTGAGTCTCCCGATTACTTGTCCAACACTACTTAGATATCTTTTATTTATAACCGTGAAATCCGACCAGCAGCAGGAAGTAGCAACGGCACAGCGAGGTACAAATTCTACCAACTCCAATCATGCTTAGACGATCGACCAAGACTATAGATGCCTCGTTAATGAGTTTGAGTGTGCTTGACCTCAACGGTCGTATTCGAGGATCTCCACAGTTGCCGAAGTATTGTTAGAGAAGAAACGAAACGCGGGAAGAGATAAACCCAAAACGGAGTGTTCTTTTCTTTACAGACACATTAAACTAAGGCTGAGGGAGGATCCGGTAACTAGAACAGAGGGCGAAGAGCAGAATCGGTATTGTGAAATCACAATCTAAAGAAGTGCAAGGAAGGGCTGTTGATGTACCGCCCCACAATGGCAGCGCTGGCGAATGAAAAGTGACGTGGGGTAACGGCGAAACAGACATGGAGAACCAGATCAGATAACTTAGATGAATTTGTTCGCATTATCTGCCACCGTCTCAGCACCTGCAAATCACTCCATCAGGTAGCAACACCTCCTGTGTTTGTGCCAGTAAGAGGAATGTACAGAGCTTTCCATGTAAAAAGTGAAGGCCATGTGGCGCTATGGTGAACTTTGGACTTATCAGATCCGAAGAGTACAAGAACTCGCAATTTGATTCAGTCGCTTCTAATCCAAAAAGATACTCAGCAGTTGGTGAGAATCGAAGACCGCTGCTAAAGTTTTTTTGACATTAGTTAGGACTTGAATGATTGCTGCTCAGTCTGTTTACAAGGACTATTGTAACCGACTAGCAAGCTCTCGATGTGCAGCAGCACCTGGATTCCAAAGCGATTTCATCACGCTTTACCACAGTTCTGCCCAAAATCGACTGCCGGACTAGAAACTGAAGGCGTACTGCGAGTTTTTGTTTATGGAGGGCCCATCGCCAAACCCACAAGCAAACGATATTAACTCGAGACAAGTGACAGCTACGCCTGTCTTTTAATGGGGTAAATGTGAAAACTACATTTGTTTTGGCAAGGCGTACATAGCTGTAGCCGAAAACCATGTCGCAGAACTGCTGAATGGCTCAAATTTCACAGCATCGCCGAGTCCTCAAAGTGTCGGACCACAGTGACCAGGCCTGCCTCTTCAATGCCACTGTTCTGAAGGCACTAATGTTTGAATGAAATGTGGTCACTAATGGAACTTGAAGAACGAGTGCTGGTTGTGACGGAAACAGCAATGAAACGAAGGATTCCTGGAATGTCTCAGCATAATTTTTGTACAAGCAATTGGACTTTCTATCAAATGAGCGTTGTTTAAGATATCATTGCGACCACTGGAGAAAGTAAAGTCCTGCAAACAGAACATCTTGCTGGTCTTCTTAGCAACCACTTAATGTTGCTTATCAGTGAGTGGTACTGGCAAGAAAGTAAATGGCTACTGGAGTGGCTTCTGAAGAAGTTGCGCACATACATAAAATAGGTGGTGGGATGCTTACTGGAGATATGTAGTCTATATTCGAGGGATTGGCATTAGCTATACCCGCCGTATGGGAATATTCCAGCGACGTCACTGACGTAGGATCCTACCATCGATTGTTGGGCTACCTTATTTTTCTTGGGAACGCAAGTAATGAACGCAACATGGACTAAGCAGCTGCATGGTTGTGTCGATTATCTGTGAACGAGGAATGCATTCCGTAACGTATCAACACTGCTAAAACCGTAATCAAGCAATATATAATATTTTTAAAGTTGGAACGTTTTTTCACGGCAGAGGGAGTATTAAGTCTTAACCTACCAGATGTGCATGAAATGCCAGCAGGTCGATGGGAAAGGGGAAAAGCACATGGCAACAAATTGACTACCCACTCTTTTTTTTGCTGGTAAGAAACTTTGGCGACGAATAAAAATGTATTATTTCAATGTACAAGGCATTAGTCCTAGCTAGCGAGCAGAAAATCTAATAAGCTGAAGAATAATGAATTCAGTTGGAAGTGGAATATTAATATGTAGAAATTTAACTGCTCCTTGCCCACAGTTACAATGAAAACCCAGTCAATCATATGAAATTCGATGTTTGTAAGTTTTAATGGATGGACCGGCCTAATCTGATCGTGCGATGACAAATCCTGTCCAAAGCTACATCTTTCCGTCTAGCAACAAGCACTTGCACTGCGTTCATACGCTACCTTTTTAGAAGTCCTTTATTGCTCATCTTTTTTCTTTTGAATGTTACTCAATGACCTAGAGAAATCCAGTAGTTATCGACAAAAAAAGCACCGCGTCTTTCCCAGGGGATTTCTTTTTTACAAGTTTTGTGCTTTTTTAACGCCAATTTTCCCGCCTTGAGAACAGGCAAGGCGGGAAGCTGAAAATGTAGTATGATGCTTCCTCTTAGTGTACAGCTCTAGAATTTCAAATTCGGCTTTCATATACGCTTGTGTCTCAGGTACGAGCGTATATGAAAGCCGAATAAAATTTTACATTTTATGTAAATAAAATTTTACACAGGGAATTTTTAGTCAGGAACTAGACAAAACGGAAAGCTAAAATTGCTGAAGTATTATTTTCTAACCTATGAATTCTAATCTTGCTCCCGTGAACGCCTCTACTTCTCACTTATGGGTACATGGAATTTTATATTTTTTGCGAAACTGTAAAACAGTAAATATTCTTAATAGCAGTCGCCCGCTGGGTAGAACTGCGTAAAACGCACGATCACACCGCTATCTTGACACATACCGCTAATTTATTCCTTATAGCTACAGAATTATGCAGGTCACCCGATCACTGTCTCCATCAAAGTGGATGTTCACTATAACTTTTGTCAGTAACCACGTTTTGCATCCATATGTCAAAATTGCTGCTATCAAGTCCAGCTGCGGCATGCATCAAGGTTGCCGATGCGGTTATGCGTTTTTGCATAATCTGGTGAAACCAAATCGTTCCGACTTCTTTCTCTTTTTCTATTGTTATTCTAAACGACCTCCCCAAATGCTTCAATAAAGTGGAGGCAACAGTAGGTTTATACACGTCAAGAAAATGATATAAAAAAAACTGTGGAGGCCGTGGCCTCGATTGATGTGGATAATCGAGGACCAGCCTCGGCTGGCAGTAAATATCGTCGCCTGATGGCTGCGTCGAGACAGCCGATCCGTCTGCAGCAATATCTCCGCTTGACGGGAAAGAGCAGGTGACTTAGTTGTAAGCGTTCTCCTTCGTTGGGCAAAAATATTGACACTGTTTTATTTGCCGAAAAAATCGGCCACTGGGCCCATCTGGAGCTCCGCCTCACTCCAGCTGGATTCAGCCCACAAAAAAATTGAATACATAATTAATTGCCGATGCCGCTGATTGACAACAGAAGCGTTTTTACAAACAGAATTATTCTTTGGATTACGGTATCGAAGCAAGAATTTTATGCTACTTCCCATCTGTTTTCTTCTTTCGTTCGGCTTTTCCATTCGAGCCATTTTTTCTCGACATATAATTTCTTAATAAGATCGTCGGATCCAGGTTTATATTCTGGCATGTATTCTAACTTCAGATATATGAATTGTAATAGCGCAGAGCTAGTGTGTATGTGTGTGTATGCGTGTGTGTGTGCGCGCGTGTGTGTGGTGCAATATCAAGTGTTGAGACCCGAAATATCTAACTAATTAGCAAGAGATAACGATGGCTGTGGAGCTGCAATTTGATATGAACACTTTGTGCGCCTGCACGCATGGCACTTACCTCATTTGAAATACTGCTTGCTGATTCTTGAGTGAACAGCAGACATCTCCAGAAAAATACTGCTTCTTTTCAGTCTGATCACCTGCTTAACTGAGTGTCAGCAATGTCTCGAACTAAATATTCGCTTGCGCGCAAGCGAGGCCTATGGTGCTTTAAAGCTGAATTCGAAATATTTCGATCGCACATGGGCATAGAATCTTGTAAAATTTCCGCTTCCTTCAGTAGCTGGTTAATGGAATCATTTTTCTTTAAAAATATGTTGACAAGTCTAAATACGCTTTAGAGGAGCGCACCAAAGCTTATTTTACGTCTTCTTGCTCGCTAATAAGTGACAGATTTTCTTGTGAGGACGAATTGCACAACTCAGTTTGATTCTCCAGTTGAAATTTTGCGAGCAATACCTGGATTTTGACTTTGATTTGTCCACATGTGTGACTTAGGCGTGTGTGATAACTGAACTTAAAATCTTTTCCTCGCATATGTACACATATGTACACAGAGATTATGAACGAGAATTTTCAGCTTCCTATCCTGTCCGGTTCCCGAGGTCGTTTGCCCGCCAGAAAATTTACATGTTTTTCGGCATATGTGTATGAGACTCAGCCGTAAATAAATGAACGCTGATTTTAAGCTATTTAGAGAACACGTGGGCTATGAATATCCTTGTGAAATTCCACCTTCCTAGCTTCTGCGGCTGCTGAGTTGAATGTGGGTGACAAAAATCCGAACATACACGTACACACACTGGCAAGTACTTGCCAACATGCGTCCTTACATTTGCACAAATACGCGAAAAAAAAAAACTATAAAGGACTGCTGTTTTTTTAGTTCAGCATTCTGACAGTATCGGCGATGCTGGGGGTTAGTGGCACTCATTAACTTTTTGCCATGGAATCATCGGGCAAGAGGACGTGACGTATGTGCACTACCTGACCTAATGATTTTCCCTTGCGTTAATACGTTTTGATTGCGGCCGACGCGGGTATCTTTTTAGTTTTATGCTCTAGCAGCCTCGGCAGTGCTGGATTTTAATGGCGCCTGATAACCTTCGAAATGCGATCGTCAACCGGAGGATATACGTATGTTCATTTCCAGGCTTAGCACCCTTTGCACGTTGCCCGGTCAAAGGCATACCAACACCTTGCGTCATGTTCGTTTTCAATGCCTTAATTTCCCGGTTCATTTTCTTACTCTGTTTTTATGCGTTTTTGCTTACATGCAAATGCAAGAACGCATATTGCGACGGCACGGTGTGTGTGTGTGTGTGTGCGCTTCTATCCGGATATTTCCACTCGGCACCCAAGCAAGCTCCGGCGCCAAAATTTTGCCGGTGGGTCTTCGGCCAAGTGCCACCCCAGGACCATGATGCTTACCCTCACGCAAGTCTGGGCCCCGAGTAAGAGGGGGTGAAAGTTTTGGCGGGAAAATCGCTAATTCGGGAATCAGAAAAGCTAAAAAGCTGAAATTTTGAGGTTATGTGCCCCGTCTCCATAGGACTCAAAGATTTCAGATCCAGCCCCCAGACATGCGTGGTCCCGCGTATGTCCCCGTGAGGGTTCCTGGCGCGAAAATCGCCAACTCGGAAACCAGGAGAGCTGAGGAGCTGAAGTTTCCAGGGAATATTCCCAGCACATGTGCAACTTCAATTTAACAAAATCAGCCCTCAGGCGTCCGTTGTTGTCACGTACGACCCCGTGAATTTTTTCGGCGCGAGAATGGCTAACTCGGGAACCAGAAAAGCCCGGAGGCTGAAATTTTCAGGGAATGTTCCCAGCACAAGTGCAACTTAAAAATATCAAATTCAGCCCCCCGGGCATAAGTGGTTGTCACGTGCGGTCTCGTGAATGTTTTTGGCAGGGAAATTGCTAACTCAAGAAGAAAATTTGGAAAGCTGAAATATCAGCGAAATGTCCCCTGTCCAAATACCGCGTAGGCAATTAACTTCCCAGACTTCGAGGACCAGTATATCATACATTTCTAGCTGCTGGGCTTCCGAGCGATCTCATTACGGCAAGAAATATTGCAAAAGTGCTTGATCGCACGGGCCCGCCCGGTGCGCTTCGTTAGTGATTAATTTCCTGCACCATATCGTTCATTTTACAGTCATCCATCGTAATGAGTTCATTTACAGTATTCTTTAAAAATGATTCAGCTGTTTGTTGCTTTTCAGACTACTTCAGTCTGCGTTCAGCTGTGCCCAACATTATTCAAATATTTTTTCATTATTGACCAATAATTTATACTCCTTTTTGCGTCTCGGCTCTTGCAAATATTAGGCGAAAATGTAATCGTCCTGCTGCAGCAACTACGAAATTCATTGAGACTTTAGAAACAATCCATATGTCCCTGCAAATGTAACCGAGCAAGCAAATGAAGCGGTGAATTTTTCAGATTTTTCACATTACTGTTCTGGTTCAGTAGAACAACATTTAGTTCTAGTTGCCGATATTTGTGTCTAAAGCTACGTGCGAACTAAGCAGAACGGTAGTAGCACATTTTTGACTTGGCCACTGATAAGCAGAAGATCCGACCGATTCGTATCGTGAATGCTTTTGATGAAAGCAGGCTTAGTAGGAGACTAATGCCTCATTTCCCAAGTGTCATCATTACAAAATAATATAGCAGTAGTTCTCTTGTGTACTTTTCGAGTCATTAAAGCGTCACTGCCTTCCTCCAACAGTTCGGTCCTTGCGGCTCCGTTCAGCTTACTTCTAATATATTCGCAAACGGCATACTACCCACGGTGCTGTTGTTCTCTTTTATTGTTCCTCTCCAGTGGCGCTTTTGTACCAACCGTCAAAGTCCAGGTACACTCGTCTGGCGTAGCACAGTTGAACAACGTTCTCAAGGAGCCACGGTCTCGTCTTTTTCCGTCATGATCGATTGGATTTGCTTGACTTTTTTCCTCTATTTTTTCCTCGTCGATTTCTCTCGTCTTCTGCGTTGACTCGCTGTGTGCGGTTATGCTTCTTGCCACCGCTGAGAAATATACCGTAATCAAGTTTGGACCTAGAATGCAGAGTGACAACCTTGCGAATACACTACGGGCCAACCAAGATGCAGTATATTTTATTATGCGTGTTGTGCTGCAGCAGTTGCACGAAACGGGTATTGTCGAGACTCTGTCTTCTGTCTGTGTGTTCCGAGTGCATTTTATCCGACGCTTTCAACTTAGGATCAGAAAAGCTGGGAAGTTGAGATTTTAAGGGAAATTTCCTATCCGCATGTGATCTTGCAAACTCAACATCAGTACCCACGTACACCTGCATTTCACGTGCGGTTACGTGAAAGTTTTGGCGCCTAAATTAATAATTCGAAAAACACAAAAACAAGATGAAATTTTATGACAGTGTTCCTTGCCTGCATATGACTCCGTAGAGTTAAATTCAGCTCCTTAACTTTTCTGGTTTTCGAATTAGTAATTTT
Source organism: Gongylonema pulchrum (assembly GCA_900617915.1). Classification (NCBI taxonomy): domain Eukaryota; kingdom Metazoa; phylum Nematoda; class Chromadorea; order Rhabditida; family Gongylonematidae; genus Gongylonema; species Gongylonema pulchrum. The sequence goes on from UYRT01000060.1 coordinate 9,576, forward strand.
CGGGTCAATACTTCCACGTGTTTGTGCGCCTTGGTCTCGCGCACGGCCACGTGAAAGTCTTGGCGCGAAAATTATTAACTCAAAAGCCAAAAAAAGCTAAGAAGCCGAAATTTTGAGAGAGTGTACCCCGTTCACGTAAAAACCCGCAACGTTAAAATCAGAATCCACATGCACCTCGGTCTCATGTACGCGCATGAAAGTGCTAGCACGAAAATTATTGATTCGGAAGTTGAAATTTTAATTTCATAATGCTCCCTGCCCGCCTATAAATTTGTCTCCGCGCGCCTAGGTCTCACTTGCAGAAACATGTAAATTTTCGCACCAAAATCTCTAACTCGGAAACCACAAAAATTTCTGTACTTATCAAATATTGCAGTGAACAATTTTAACAGCAAGTTTTCCCTAGGCAGTGTAAAGCATTCGCTGGACAGGGTTGCACGAAATGCGAGATCGCTCTAGCTACTGTAGTGCGCGCTGCTATTTTTAATTCTCGCTTCTCTTGCATTCCAAGTTGTTCTCCAGTCTGCTCTTATCTGAAGCTGAGTTCCACTAATAAACAGCTTATCCAATTTTGTTATTAGCCTTTCACTTCGATCGCTCTATTGCCAGCGGCACATCCGCCAGTATACCTTCAGCTTGCTCTGTCGCCTGAGTTTTGCGTTGTTATCAATTGACAGTCTTGGCTAATTTTATAAAGTATGCAAATTCGTGACTCGTCAACTTAACAAAAGAATAATGCGAAAAAAATTTCTTGCTGGTAGGTCAGTTTCTGCTCCTCGCTAGCTCGCCAGAGCTCCTCTGCTCTTCGCTCAAGCCAAGCAAAGTATTTCTTTCATCTTTCCAAAATGCAATGATTTCTGTTGTTTATTGCTATGGCTTGTAAATGTTGACGGCATCGCGGGATGTTCTTTCGAATTTTTTATGGAGAATATTCATCCTTTGTTAGTGACCAAGGTGCATGTAAAGATACTGAGTTCTAGTTGCATATCGGCGAATTTCGCTAAGATTTTTTGTAGTCCCTTGCTACCAATCTGCAAGCTCGCCCGCGTAAACATTTCTCAGTGTTTTGAAAAACTGGGCAGTTGTGTCTTTTTGGTTAGAAATTTTTGACTTTTTTACTAATCAGTTGCACTGACTGCGGGTTTTTGCGCGTTTTCGCATACATGCAAATTGCAAAAACGCATATTGGGAAGAGACTGCGTGCGTGTGTGTGTTTGTGTGTGTGCGTGTGTGTCTGTGTGTTCGCATTTAAAAATTTCAAATTCAGCTTTCCAGACACGTTGAGCACCCACGTGCGGGCATGTGAAGGTTTTGGCAGGAAAATCGCTGATTCGGTAACCAGAAAAGCTGGAAGCTGAAATTTTGAGGCAATGTTCCTTGTCCAAGTACAATTTAAGTATTTCAAATTCAGCCTTGAGGTATGCGTGTTTCTTACGTACGAGCACTTTAAAATCTTGACGAAAAAAATTCCCACTGTTAAATGAAAATTGTACGTTTACTTTGCAAAATTTATGGTGATTTGTGCTAGTGACCGCAAAAGGTCGGTGTGTAACAGCAGCCGTTCATACAGTTAATGATCTGAGTAATTCAAGTCCGGTGCAAAAACGCATGATCGCACGGGCCTCCCGGTGCGTTCCAGTCTGGGTTCTGAAGGAAAAATGGCAATTTGCTGATTACAGTAGACTCCTATTTGGCCAAAAAGAGCGAGAGAAGGGACTTATAATCTTAGTAGTTCACTGTGATTTATAAAGTGAAGTACCTGGCTGCTGAGAAAGCACTGCGCTGCATCTTTGTGCAGCTAAGTGTGATTTGCTTTATGTTTATAACTGTTAGACTAGCGGCTAATAATGAAAAAAAAAATGACGCTACTAGGTCAAATAGCCTAGTTTGATAGCTGCAGTTATATAAATGAATCTCATTAAAACCAAGAGGAATGGGCAAAGCGTTCCTCGGGTGAAAAACTATGTCTTGCCGGTAGGAGTTGTTGGTTACACTGGTTCAGCAATACATTAGTTAATCTTTCTCGCCAGTAAGATACAAATCAGTAACCTCATTGACATCCTATTTCGAACCATTACCAATCTTCAACAAAACAGACGAAGCTCATTCAGATTATCTCGCTCTGCCAACAGCATTAGTCAAGAGCGACACCGTTGTATGTCAGAAAGCAACTAATTGATCTCAGCAAGTACACATGCCCACTGTAGCTGGAGAAATCACAGCTATGAACTGCACAATGACAAAGTTGTGAGATGCGTTAACTCCATTCAGCTAAACTGTTGATCGCCACCGAAACTGTGATCCTTAGCATCCTTCAAATTGATTATTTCAGATGTATCTTATCGACATCGGGCAAACTGAACTTGTTGATGAGCGATCGGTCTATTATCTGCCTTCGGAACTGCGAAAATTGCCTCCGATGGCGGTACCCCTTGTGTTAGCAAATTGCCGGATGGGTCACAAGGCGCTTTTTGCTTGTAAACTGGATCATTTCTCGACACTCATGTCCGGCTCACAATGTGTATTTACGCTCTGCTCAAGCTTCAATGGTCTTACTTAGTTTTTTGGAATAATTAGTTTTTAGCTACTTTCTGTACTTCATTTTATTATATAACATGTGAAGTTGAACTAACATATAACGCTATAATGCGTTTATTTTTTTTTTTTTTTTTTTTACGGTGCGCTTAATGTATAATGCATTTATTTTAATTAATTATGGAGAAAATTTTCACTGCAGGTCAGCCACTGTCATTATCAAGGGATGGTTATTATCCGACATCAATGAGTACTGTGTTTCCTCCTTTGCTTCTAGCTCGTGTATTCCACGAAACAACAAAAAATGATGAAATATTCTGCACATGGGTAAGCGTCTTCACTTTCATGCTTAAAAAAAAGTCAAATGCAAAAGAAATATGTAAAGCTCAGTTAATGAACATCATTTGCAACGAACTCCTTAATCACAAGAATCGCGCAGCATCCGTATGAAGTCCTGCATTTTTATTGAGGTAGGACCGTACAAGTCCATCCTGCTCTGTCCGCCTATTTCTTTTCACTCTGTAACGTGCGGCGCATCGATGTTTGCCGACCAATCGACAGTAACCATCGACATATCTTCTAGGGCATGCCGGAAGATATTTCGCTCAACAGTACATCATATGTGCTGTACTCTCCAACGAAATTTTCATTCCGTGCATACGCGTTGGAAAACAAACCACCCGAAGTTCTCAGAGTGCGTGTGACGCAAAAAATTATTGACGGTCACTATTGGCTTCGTGATGAGTCGCTTTGCTTATTGATCGACAAGGTTTTTTTGAACTTTCGTTCTTTCTTATTCAAGTTTAAGTGTGATTACAAGCCGTAAGTGAAAAAAAAGATACCTCATCTTGAGGAAGTGGCAACCAGTACCGCATACAGAATTACTGGTGCAATTATGCATTCTTGCGATCAGCTAAACTCACTGTCTATTTGATGAATGTGAATTTTTGTTTCAGGATTTTTTTTTTTAATGATTGTAATAGAATAGAATTTTTCAGTTTGAGATTCGAAGATATTTGGTTCTCTAAGACAAAGAAATGGTTAAAGATCAGAGTACAAAATGTCTGAAATTTTTAGCTCGCCTCTTTGCAAAATGGAGAAACTGCAATTTCAAACCTTTGCACGTCCATACACTGGTGAGAAGCAGGCGTACACTAACGATGAATTTAGTTTTTAGGGATCGCACACGGATAAGAAACAACCTAAAATTTCAGCTTTATAGCTTTGCGTTTCCGACTTAGGAAATTTTACGCGAGATTTTTCTTACATATCTCTACACAAGATTTAAATTATCTTGGCAACTATTAAAACTTGGCTCGGTCGGATCTGGAGACGACCTGCGATAACTGGGGAAGCGGGATAGGGAGAGGGGAGGGGGGGAGGCAGGAGGGCGAGGGTAGCGTTTGAGCCTTGAGGGCCGTAGTGTGAAGGAAGGGACAGGGGAAAGGGCTAAAATTTTGATTGGAGGGAGGGATCGAGAACAAAGTCAGGGTTTACGGAAGGGATACCTCCACAGTTTTTTAATGCTCAGCGTGAAACTTAGTGCTGAGGGAAATTAGCAGTCTTGAACGAAGCATCTGAAACGTTGCTTTGGCAAAAAAAGGCCAGTACTACGATTTTCGCCATTTGAGTTCGCGTCCAATAATAAGTGTATATTGAGCTACCATCTTTTCTTCGGCACTGAGTTTCATGCTGAGCATTAAATAACCCATAAGGTGCCCCTCTCCCTTAGGCTTCGCCTCCGCTTCTAATTTCTACCCCCAACGAAGATCTTTCCAGTCAATAACTTCACCTCTTCTCCTCCTCCTCTCTTGCAACTCCTAGGGCCTAAACAATTACCCCCAATTTTCAACTCCTTCCCGCTCCCCCTCCATTCTTTGCAACTCGCCTTTCAACCTGGTTGAGCCAAGTTTTAGCACTTGCCGTTCTTTAGCAGCACATGGGCAGGAAACATCCTCCTAAAGTTTTAGCTTCCTAGCATTCCAGTTCTCGAGTTTGAAAAATTTCCATTGGAATTTTCACGTGCCCGCACGTGAGTCCCAGGCTTGCGTAGAATCTAAATGTGAAAATCCAGACTCACAAGCAAATGTGAAACATCCCTCTAAAATTTCACTTTTCTGTTTTAGTCGGTTTCCCAACTTGGAAATTTGTCAGCAATTTCCCAACCGAAGTTTCACGTGTTTGTACGTGTGCTTTTGGCGTAATTAGAAACTGAATTTGAAATTTTCGGATCGCATATGGACAAAGAGTGTCACTCCATAATTCCTAGTTCCTAGCTTTTCTGGTTCCCGAGTTAGTAGCTTTCCCCTGCAGTGCTTGTAAATTAGACGCAAATTACGTAGGCAGTTACCAAAACTTGGCTCAGTTCGACTCGGCTGGCGCCATATACGTGTCGCAAAAATTTTTTCTTGCTAATAGCGGGTAAGATTGCCTCACGGTGAGTGGCGGGAATTTGAATGTGGTAGGTGGAAAAGGAGGGGGTGTGTAGCAGGTTTCGTGCGAGGTAGGGGAGGAAGACTGGGGCGTGTGGATTTAGTGGCTTCATGGTGTAGAACCTTTGTCGGCTGGCTAGGTCACATACACTTGAAAGGGAGAAGGGAAGGGTGATGAATAAAAAGGATGAGAAAGTGTGCATCTGATTTTTTCCGAAGATAGCTGAGGTAGGGGAAGGCTGGATACTACTTGTTTCCACAATGCTCTTATACTGGAGATGGAGAGGAGTTCAAATGTTGCTTTACAGGCAGAACAGAGAAGGGGAACGAGAATACAAGTCAGGCGCTCGAGGCAAGAGCTGGAGACAGCAGTAAAGGGAAAGAGATAACACAAAATTACAAAGAAAAGTAAATTAAAGCAAACCTGAGCCTATCGATAAAATCAAAAAAAAAAAAAAACGAAAAAAAACTGGGCCTATTTGTCCTGTAAAAACTCGTCTTCATTAAGGGTTTTCCCATTTATGAAGCAGATGCCTAAGTAAAGATGTGAACGAATAAGTTCCATTGTAGAATTTGAACTAAGCAAAAATAAGGGTAGACTACGTGCATGGGGATGGTGCTGGCCTTTGCCTGTGTGAAGTTTTGGCGGCAAAAAACAGCTCTAAATGTGCGGAATTGTGTGGAATGTGCGGAAAATGTGCGGAATTTTTGTATAAATCCAGTCGAATCTGTTCTCTCTCAGTTTCATCTGAACACCAGCTTCATAGATAGGGACGCCTCCTACTGAAAGCGGGTTTTTATAAGACAGTTTCTACTCGCATAAGCTCAGTTTTTATTTGTTTTGCTTTTTTGCTTTTGTTCATAGGTTCCAATTCTTTGACTTTGCTTTTTTCCCACTTTTTTTCCCATAAGTTTAGGGTTGCTTTAATTTACTTTTCTTTGTTCTCTCCTCTTTACTGCTGTTTCTAACTGCCTCGAACTCCTGACTGGCATCCCTGTTCGTCTCCTCCATCTTCTCCTCAATTCCTACCTCCAATTTGAAATATTCGGGCAGAACGAATACACAGTCGCACAACACGATTTCCCTTCTTGCCGACTGTTATAGCCCGGACAGCGTTGCAACACCTAAAAAAGCACATAAATCAGTAGAAATAAGAACTGTCTGACAAAGTGCAACCCAGGCAGCAGCTTGTACCAAGGTTTTGCAATGCCACCATTTGTTTTTGCTCTAATCATGAAGCAGACCGATCATCAGCAGTACAAGTGGTTGTTGCTTTATAGTTGAAAATGTGCACTGCTGACAATTTTTAGATGGGAAAAAGGAGCTGGCTGGGCTGGTGTTTTGCACTGTGGGCTTGTGTGAAATCTCAGCCCCCAACATTATATTGAAAAGAGTTCGCCAGAGTCTTGTGAATTTCCCGGATGTATATATAT
>UYRT01000061.1:0-15974 GCA_900617915.1 Gongylonema pulchrum
TAATAATAATAATAATAATAATAATAATAATAATAATAATAATAATAATAATAATAATAATTTGTGGAATACTGTACACATTTTCGCTCCGGCAAACTCGATGAGCACTACTGCTAAGTTTTAGCACAGCTTTGTTTTAGCTCAGTTTTAGCTCAAATTCACTGTCTTTTTAATAATTCTGTATTCCTTTAACTATGTGCAGTCAAATCAATGGTAACGTTACTTCACTTTAGAAAAACTGTATACCATAACAAGATTCCCCAGCCGGTGACATTACTGGGATGCTCCCACGCGCTTACCGCAACTATGTCAGGCCCTTTGATCCTGGGCAGCGTATTTCCAGACAGTATCCACAGCCTGTTTATAAATGTGCATTACTCTTTTAGGGATAGCCCGAGTGGTAGTTTACTTTCTCGGAGTACCACACACTAGCGCATCACTCACCAGTTATTGGCAAGGGGAACGGCATGCCCTGTCCATCGGATCTTACTTTCTCGTATGGTCGCAGTGATAACCTGCACGTCTCTCATATGACGGACAGTTTGATAGTTTATATGGTCGCGGAGAGATACTCCACTGCTCTCTCTGTCACAACCAGCACTCCCTCTTCAGCCTTCATAAGTGACTACGTTCTGCACCGTATGTCATTGCCTTTAATACACCGGTAAGACATGGTCCTTTCGTTTCTACACTTTGAATACATCGGCGATGCTGTATAGTTTGCGCCAGCCGGCAGACATTCGATGTGCACTCTCCGGCTGAAGATTGTGGCGGATATTTACTTTTCGTCTGTGATAGACGTAACTGTCAGCTTCTTTTAAGTCCAAACAGACGTAACTGTCAGTTTCTTCCAAATCCACATCATCTATCTGCAATCTTGCTGCGGGTTCATATCGGGATCTTGCATCACTTTTGTTTTCGATGCGTTGATTTTCAGGCCTACTTCCTTACTTTGTGTTTGGAGCTCCTGTAGCATCTCGTTTATTTCAGGAGGCGGGATGGGGGTTGCTGGCGATAACAAATATGTCATCCGCAAAACGTAAGTGATTTAGGTTCCCATCACTATTTTTAAATCATCCTTCCAATCCAAAGCTGAAATACTATTTTGAGCCAAATTGAGAAAAGCTTGAATTGTGATATGCAATCCTTACTCCCTCCCGACCAGCATCCGTATTGGAGTAGAATAAAACGTTATGTCTGTTGAGCAGCCTATGCCTGCCTCCTGCACGATTTTCACACTGCTTCCATCAATTCCTCCATCTATAAGAACTCCCAGCACTGTATTCAGCTCTACGCTGTCGAATGCTTTTTCATAATCGAGCATTAAGAGAAAAAGAGGAGGTTAATAATCCCTTGCACATTTCAACATCTGATTCAGAAAGAATATGTGATCGATCGCGCTGCATTTATCCCGGAATCCAGCTTACTTCCTCGAGTGCTATTCATCGAGGGGTCTTATTAGTTGGCCAGTAGTAATCCTCGTGCAAGCTTGTACATATTGGACAGCAAGCAGGTCGATCAAAAATCCTTCACATCTTCTTTACCATCCTTTCTGTGCAGCAAAACCGTTTTCGACTTTTTCCAACTGCTAGTTATTTATTCTTCGGCCAAGTATTGTTGCTTTGAAATATCGCGTTTCCTGTTAAAAAGTTCAAAATTTCCCTGGTCCCAGGTACTACTTAATCAGTCAGCTATTTTTAGTAATAGATATTTTACAATAAAAAGTTACTTGCTTGTAGAATAGGCTAATACCGAAATGACCTCGAGCAATGGCATTTTTTAAATCGGTGTAAATTTGTTGCCTTCTTTCAGCGGTTTTAACATAAATCATCCGATCACCAAATAGAAGACCATCATCATTTATGATCTCTGATAGACAGAGCACATTTTCAAGGCCTTCCACCTGCAGCATGCACATATCGGTTAATCATATCAAATTGTTCGATATGTTACAGGCTATGCGAAGTAACGTACCTGATAGCTGCAAGCATTTTGTCTAAGACTGAGTGGTATGCGCCACTGCCAGTCTCGCGTTATGCTGTTAAGCATTTAAAAAAAAAACGCAGTGCATGTATAGGATGAGGGGAAAGGATGGAAATAAGCTGAAAAGAATTAAAATTAATGCGCTCTGTGTGGCTTGCCCGCAGTCTGTAGAAGAGGACCGAATCCAGTCGACGAACGGCTGCTAAAGACTCTGCGATGTAGAAGTGCCGCAGTGGAACGAATTCGACTTTTTACTAAGCACTAACAGGATGGATTGCTATCACGGTGCAGTCTCATTATCACGTTTTAAGGAAGCTGGCAAAACTTCAGTTCACGCTCCACTGTTATGCTCGTGATTCATCAAAAAGGTGGCATGGATTTCAGAGGCTATGTGATGATGTTGTGGTGGTGGTACTGACCGTAATGACAACGGGCTTGTCATAAAACCTGAGAGCACGAGCATCGGAAAGCTGAACGTAACTGTTGGAAGAAGAAGCGAAGACTGTCTTACTGTGCAAAACCGAGGGCAAAAAAGAATCAGAAATGTTATTCGTCAACCAGTTTGCACTCTCTCATTTACTACCTATTCACCTGGATTATTCAAGTCATCTTACAAGACCGCGCTGGACAGCTAGCAGTGAAAGCAAGCTTGAATTTGCAGGAATCAAAGTATTGCGCCTTCCCATTCTAAAACATCTGTGGGCTTTTCCTCACCACAAACCTGAACTTCGATTCCTTTTCGAAAGTTAAGGAAAAAAGGCATCCAAGAACACTGATGCTACACTGCGAGCTCTTGTGAAGAAGGAAACAAATGATAATTATGCTGGAATAATAAATGAAGTGCAAAAATGCTATTCGGCTGATCCAGCAATATCTTCAATTCAACTCTCTAAACTAACTGAGAAAGGCAAGATGCCAGCCGGCCCCTCATTCTCCTGACCTTCTCGCAGCTTGCCTCACTGTGTTTAATAAAACTGCGATACAGCTTCCTGAGCATCTGTGGCAAGCAAACTCTACCAATATGCTGATGTCACATTCCTCATCACATATCCGTTCTCGACACGCTTGTTCCAGCGTGGGTATTATCTAACTTGACTGTAAATTTGATGTGCAGTGCTAACATACCTGCGACATACGCAAATAATGAGGGCGCGTAAAAATCGACGGACGTGTTTATCTGAAGTGAGCAGTAACTGTGCATCGCAGTCTGCAGCTGTGAGGATGCATCTTGAGGCACTACTTGACCGCGGACATTACAGTACTGCCGAAATTCTTCAAAAACTATGCCAGATATGCCGTACCCCCTCTTTAATATACTTCCGTATTGAAACAAGCACAGTCATATCCAAAAACTATTTGATGATGGAACAAATTCTAGTTGCGACAAAAGGAAGAAAGATCCAATGATGCTTAAAGCATCTGTTATGATCATACGAGCAATCAATTAACAGGGGAGAAGCAATAGTTTTTAGGACATGGTCATAACCGTCACAAAAGTTCAGTTTCTTGACATGAAATATTATTTGAAGTGCTGAAAATCATGTTAATCAAATGCATCAGCGAAAGAGAGATGAAAACGCAAGTGAATTTCGAGAAGAGAAGCAAATGCTTTACAGATCCGGCAGGTGACAACTACAGACAGGTAGGCAGCTCAGGAAAGAAAGATGGCAGCATAACTGTGCTTAGCGCATAGATGGTATCGTTGGGCTCTCTGCATCGACAGTACAATTGATCTTGTTGGCTCTAGTAAAGAAATCTGCTTGATTATTAATAGTGCTGAAAAATGGAACTGAAAAACTCTTACTACGACTGTAAAAATCATTGGCGACGCGCATCAGGCGAGTCCGAGCGATCATACGTTTTTGCAGTATTTCGTGCTGTAGTAAGATCGATTGGAGTCCAGGTAGCTAGAATTTGTGGCACACTGATTCTCGAAGTTCAAGAAGTTAATTGTGTAACCACGTGTTTCTTAGTCAGATTACATCCTCTCGAAATTTTGGTCTCCCAGCCTTTCAGGTTCCCGAGTTAGCGAATTTTTCCCCCAAGAACTTTCAAGGGACTGTACGTGAGAACCACGCATGCCGAGGGACTGAGTTTGAAATCTTTAGGTTCTATGTGGACGGGGAACACAACCCCAAAATTTCAGCTTCCTAGCTTTTCTGGCATCAAAGTTAGCGATTTTCCTGTCAAATATTCACGCGCTTGTAGGCAGGTCCAGACAAGCGTAAGGGTTAGTACCGCAGTCCTGGGTTGGCACTTAGCCGGGGGACCCTATGACAAAATTTTGGAGCTGGAGATTGCTTGGCTGTCGGGATGAAATAACCGGACAAACACACACACATACATAAGCACACGGGATCACCACAATATGCGTTTTGCATTTGCATATATGCAGAAACGCATAGGTATATGATACTGATTTCTGAGTTCAAATAAAAAATTTAGCGTAAGACAAGACTAGTTACTTCGGCGTGACCATGATCAGCAGTTACAATAATATCCAGCCGCTTTGCAAGTTCCGGAGTGCTTAACAGCTTATCGTTGATGTATTCGAATAATAAATCCAGCTCTCGCAAAGACTTATTGATTTCACCATTTTTGAAACCATTTAGATGTAGCACACGATCTGGCTCAGACACATACCTCAAAACAATGTGTCTCACGAAATAAAACAAAAACTGTGTAACTGGATCTGATAAAGATACTAGCTTCGAAGCATGTTTTGGGGTTGGATAGCATAAGAGAAAAAAAAAGAGTGCGGCGCCCTATTTTTGGCAGCACTTATTTTACATCCAATTTGGCACTTAGATTTTGTAATTACTGGATTAAATTTATTGCCTGATGACGTGATCCAGCGTCACTAGATGTCTTAGAAACCCCTTTCATAGAATTCTGCAGCCGCTCTTAGCCTAAACTTAGCGCGCCATGGCACACTGTACATCGTACTGCTATTTCATGCTTGCCTAAATTCACGCTCTCTGAGGACCTAAGAAAGAATTCCTTGATTTGATAAACTGTAAGAATTGTGACACTGGAATACTTACCATGCAACGAAGTTATAAGGTCCATTATCGCTCGTAAACAACCGTATAATTTCATCAAAATCAGCCATCCAAAGCGATAAATTCTTGTAATCCAGCCACGGTCTATGTTTTGAACACATTATAACTTTATAAAAATAAAGCAGCTGAAACACTGCTTAAGTGTTCTTCCAGTAAACAGCGTGTTGTGGCAAAAATGTTCAATTATCACAGAAAAGGGATATGAAACTTATCTCTACAGAATGCCAAAAAGCAACTTAAAAATTGGCTGTGCAATTTTCAGTACCACACGAAATTTGCTACTGAATGCATTTCAGCAGTATGACAGGTCTGGTGTCACAATCGAATATCAGTGTGCTTGCATCCCATGCCTTTGGAACTTCTTGTAGATTAATCATTTCGGTTCATTCCAACGTACATTTACAACTATTTATGAAAAAAGTGACTTTAAAAGTCAGCTCACCTGTATAGCGATGGTTTATGCGGTGGTGATGGCCAATAACCACTCCCGGTTGGCCAGTACATGCTGGCAGAGCGTCTTCCGTTACCGGCACGCTCATTTGTTAACCATATTGGTTCTCCATTATAAAAATGATCAAGCAAAGAGGCGTTCACCGCACCCACCTTTTGCGATACGTTGAATATGTCGAATCTTTATAAGTTTACAGACATTACTACAGTTTGATAATAATCTTGAGGTTAAGCGATCAGGAATTCCCCATGCAAATGTTGTGTTAAAGAGAGTGTCGGGTAATTTGCAAAGTTTTGAAAAGGCCGAAAATCCATTAAAACCAGCAGGACCGGGAGCTTGAAGAAAATCTCCACCTTGCGTAAAGGCGATGAAATATGTGAAGCCCGCAATGTTATTCAAGTTGATGTCCGAGGTCTTTACTTGGCGGTGCTGAAGCGGAGCGCTGGCACTTCACTATGTGTAAAATTTTCTCTCACACACTGCGCATGGAATATCTGGTGAAATCCGGAATCTTTCCTACAATGTGTCGTTACCACTGCCTCTTAAAATTATGCGTTTTTGCTGTGCAGCGCTATGGCTTTCCTACAGTGAGCAAAAACACATACTGCGACGACTCCTGGTGTGTTTGTGTGTCTGTCCGGGTATTTCAACTCAGCAACCACGCAAACTCCGGAGCCAGAATTTTGCCAACGGGTTCCCTTAAAGTGCCATCCCAGGACCTTGGTACCGACCCTCATGCACGTCTGGGCTCCGCATATGACCATGTGGAAGTTCTGGCGGGAAAATGGCTAATCCGGGAACCAGAAAAGTTGGGAGGCCAAAACTTTAAGGGGATATTCCCCGTCCACGTAGAGCTCACAGATTTCAAATTCAGCCCCTGGTTTGGCGTGGTTCTCACGTACGGCCCCGTGAAAATTTCTGGCGAGAAAATGGCTAACTCGAGAGTAAGGATAGCTGGGAGGCAGAAATTTTGAGGTGTTCTCCGTGCAGTTAGAACTCAAAGACTTGAAATACAGAGCCCCCCCCCCCCTTCTTGCTCCTTCCGGCATGCGTGGTACTCACGTCTGGCCCCAAGAGATTTTTTGGCGAAAAAATTGCTAACTCGGGAGCCAGAAAAGCTGAAATTTTAACAGAATGTTTTCTTTCCAAGTGTACGTGGTAGTTATACGATTAACTTTTTGAAGTTTGAGGACAGTATGTCATAAATTCTAGCTATTGTGATTCCAAGCGATCTTACAACAGCATGAGATACTGTAAAAACGCATGATCGCACGGACTAGCCCGATGCGCGTCGCCAATGATTTTGTTTTTGAAACCGTATTCGCATATTAAACAACTGAAATATTCAATTAACCACATCAGCATAATTGTGTTTTGTCTCGATGAAGAGAACGATGGGGCGGAAGGGTATTGGGATGCATCTCTTTCCGAACACAGAAGAGAATATTTCATAAGAGCACTGTCGTAAGGAAGAAAAACTTGCTAGCCAGAAGAGAGCGCAATTCTTGTTAAGCAACCAGTAGACGTTGTTTTGCGAAAGATGGTGCCCTCAGAAATGAAAACTATTATTCGGCTGACTTCAAAAGACGTAATGGGTGTATGCAATGCTTATATCGTGTGAAAACTCAAGGCAGCAAGAGTTAGCGAAACTGCAACGGACACGATGCTATATCACACTACAACTGATGGAAAGACGGGGAGAAAGAAAGCTTCGAGGAAAGGAGGGAAGGGAGAAAAAATAAATGGAATGCGAAGTGGGGGTCCCACAGTGAAAGTCAGGACAGCCTTGGTGGTGTAAAAAGGTTGCTAAATTTATTTCAAGCCACGGCTGGAACGAAACATACGTTGTGTTGGTAGCAAAATCGTGGAAGAAGTTGGCAACGATTCCATGCGTCTCGACAAGGAGCCCGGTCGCTATGGATGCATGATTTGGCGCTGTATAAGAGAGATATTGCGGGCGACTGCCTTGTTTGAAGTGCACACCTAGAAACAATGTACTTACGAAGGTAACCGGCAACGCGAGCATCCTGCATTGCTTGTGCAGCCTAACACATTAAACAGTACGGCGACTAACGCTCTAATGCTTGGCGCTTGCATTATTATCATAAGAACTGAGAGAAAAGGAATGAACTAGTCAGACGCACAACACAAGGCGTTTGTTCGGCAACGACCAATCCTTGTAGTTGCAAACGCTATTTACAACTTCAGAAAACTTAGAACAGAAAAAAATTTACGAAAACCATGATAAAGCTAGAAAAAGAAACTACCCCAGAATCGCAAGATCGCGGAGATGGGGTGAAAAAATGCGACAAATCAGGGCACGATGCCAAGGCGGAGAGGAATGAGAGCTTATTAAGAAGGCATGCCAAAAGGAGCTAAAAGGTGCCAAACCGCATCAAAAACAAAATCGATTTGAATGTGTCCAGTTTCAGGAATGAGTGCGAAAAAATGGGTGCGAAAGTACTGTACAATGAAAACGTCATTTTGCGAGAAGGACATGATATAGGTGAAAAGCTTTCCTTTTGACTAAATCATGTTAAAAAGGTAAGAAAGAACCTTCATTAGCAAATTTCCAAATATTTGGTACGACACTGGACTGCAGCAAATCGTAACGAAAGCCATCCAACGAAATGAGCAGTAGCAGTGGATTTTCATTGAGTGACTTGACTCTCAGCGTCATCATCCATGATACCAATAAACTGATTAATATGCACTGCCGCACTACAGTAGCAGTAGCAGCAGCTGCTGCTGCAACCACTTGCCCCGGGCCCGAGAGCATGGAATAAGATCGCCTAAAATCTACACCGATGGACGCACGAATAAAATTAGCAACCGAAGAATCTGCATAAAAGCGAGGAGAATTCGCAAAAGTGCATGCGAGACCGGCGGCTATGAAACCGAACGAATATACTGCGTTTTACACGAGCAAATAAGTAGCGGCAGAACCCGGGAGCTGATGCAGTTATATACGCTTCTTCGATAAAGTTTTGCGTGTGCGTGAACGACCAGTTGGTGATGCATAAATGTTCCTCATAATCTTACAACTGTTGCAGCTCACAAGAGGCATCAAAATTTCGGGCTCAAGCTTTGCTCCATCCCAATATCATGGTGTGAGACCGCATTATACGGTACGCACCTATATCAAATAATTGGCTAACGCATTTTGGCGGGCCCGTACTTGGGTACCACGCTTACCCGGGGGCCGGGTTTGAGCTCATTAATACCTACTTGGACGGGGAACATCACCTTAAAATTTCAGCCCTTGAGCATTTCTGGTTCCCGAGTTAGCAGCTTACCCGTAAAAAAATTTGGCAGGGTCTTGCGTGGGTACTATGTGGGTAAGACTCCCCCCATTTTGGGACGTTGGCCCGTACTGCATGTAGATTAAGTCCTCAAAGTTTCAGCCCTGTAGCTTTATGGAGGTCTCAAGATGAAAAATAGGTACAGAGGTCCTGCGCACATACAGACACACACATACAAACACACACACAGACAACCTCTCGTCAGTATGCGTTTTCCGCACTGCATAGCTGCAAAAAACGCATAAAAAACAGTGCTGTCAATTCGGGTTAATAAAGCGTAAAATTTGTCTCTGGTTCGCTTTGCTCCGAAACAGTAAAACTCATCGGGTTTGGCAGTACGACCAAAAGACAGACTATATTTGAGATTTTCACGTGCTCTTCATCTCAAAGTAACTGAATAATTAGTCGCTCAAACCAGTTTGGTTTTCTTCTGGTCCAAGCATTGTAAGATTGAAACAATTTGAACTCGAGGTCGTAGCGTGAAATATACTGCTGCATGCTATTCGCCTCAAACTATTTGGTAAACTGATCTCTTATGATTTCCAGTTTGTAGCTCTCCTGATATTTCTAGCTTTTTGTGAGAGAGAGAAATTGGGATTTAGAACTGACGTCATATATCAGCGGACGAAGACAGCAGAAGTTGAATTTAGGTTTGTGGTGCTTTACAAGACAGTGGTGTATGTGCTCCCAGAATTCCAGTTGTCTAGCTTGCGCACTTCAAAATGAATTATCCGGAATGACAAACCATAAAGCAAGTTGCACAAATCACTTACGCAAAAACGGATTACGGCCAGTTCATGTCTGTGCGCTTGCCTGACTCCACAAATGGACTTCCAGACTGGGAAAGACTTAACGTTCCAACTCCACGACACGGACTTCCTGGTCTTGCCACTAAGAAACAGACCAATTCTGAAAAGCTAGCGTTACTTCGTCGGCAGCTGCTTACGGTGTGTGTTCGGCGCACCTCTGTGTGTGTGTGTGCGTGTGTGTGTGTGTGTGTGTGTGTGTGTGTGCCTCTGTTTGTGTCTCTGTGAGCCAGAAGAGGTAAGGGACCAGGAAGAAGGTAGGTATGTCGTGTGGAGGAGGAAGGAAGATGGATTGGATGTACGTTTGTGCGATTACAATGCACCGGAGCAAATGACTCCCAAATGTGTGTGAGGCCGCAAGTGGGGTCGAGTTCTAGTGATCTGCAGAGCACAGCAAAGATTCTGGACTTTCCGACTCATATATTTGTAAAAGGTGAGGTTCCGTGCGTAGAAAACTCTTAATTCCTTATCGACTACTTCCAGGCCACTGATTAGGCCTTCTTATCTTCTAACCTTTGATCTTGGATTTCATTTGCACTATGTGTCCGAAGCGAGGAAAATGTCAAGGGCTTTTAGGTTTTCATCCCAAGCGAATCCTTCAGCGTTCTTGTCCCCGTGACCTCAAGTTTAAATGAAGAGACTGGATTAGCTCAAGACCGGGTTTTTACGGCTTGCAACAGTAATTCCGATCAGCGAGCTCTGCGTATGAACTTTCTTTTCTGATCTGTAGCCGTGAGTGCAGATTTAATACGTTGCTATTGATAAAGAGCAAAGCCTGCCACGAACGGATTGATTCGTGCAGCCACCAGAATGTATGCGAGCCCGTAAAAACAACGAAAAAAGTAAAATGCACACATAATCGAGGAGACCTTCTGATGAGCGCCGCAGTTTTATATTCCCGTGAAAACTGCGCTATTTAAGTTCGTATCTAGTATGTGCACAGGGTCTGTTTGTTCGTTTGCTCTAACGAACTAAATAAGTTCAAGATCTGTAGAAAGTCAGAACTTCTTCCCTGTCCTGCACTGGAAATCTGCTGCTGTCATTTTAGAGCCAATATTGTTGAACAGCACAGCAATAGCTATTTCAATTGTTTTCAGCAGCACGGTGCGCATCAAGCTTTTGGAACAACGAGTACAAGAAGCAAATTCGAGCTGTCACATTTGGTGGGATCAGCTAAACAGAATCTGGAACTGGATACCGTCATTGGGGGTGCGGTACTTGTTGCTAAGGCCTCGTAATGTACTGCTAAAATTAGACTTGCTCCGGACATGTTTTCACTTATCAGATATTATTTCAGAGCTCTTCATCTGAAATTTAAAATTGTTTCAGGATAAGTTTAATATTTTCCTTGGCGAAAATTAATGCGTGCGCGCGCAGTCGAACATCATCGTACTGGAATTTGCGCATACCATCTGAATTTTTCACTTTCAGGTGCATTTGTACATCGTTTCAGCACCTGCCTTTTGCCAACCGGTTTCAGGGCCGCATGCATTTCACGTATTTTTCTGGATGCCCTACAGTCAGCCAAATTTTATGAAAGAAAATGCGCAAACATGCGGATGCACATACAGGCAGCCACAATCCATAAGGCGATTCTCCTAAAGAGCAGAAAAAGAAGGAAAAATACGAAACTTACTGTGGAGCGAAAGAGGCAAGATAACAGCGTGTGCAGTAACGAATAAATAGACCGAACACTAATGTATGTAAAACTGTTGTGACGGGCGAAGCAAGCTGCACGGCACGGCACAATTCTCATCAGTTGCTTTCTCATTTAACACATGCTTTGATGAACGTTTGCTTCGACACTTCTGAAACGGAGGGCCTCTTTTGAGAGTTTCTGGGGATGATGCAGCCAACTACCAGGATTTGCATTTTCACCAGGTAGCAGGATCAAAAGCGCCGAATAACTGCGTTTATCAAAGATAAATTGCGGCCAGCACACAACACAGTCAACAAACTTAAACAGATCAGGCCTGCAAACGCAGACTAAAAGATGTTTATTTGACCGAACCCCCCTCCCCCTAAGACATTATCTTGCCAGGGTTTTGTTTGATTTATGCAAAAATAAGTAAAAACTTGGGATGTACGATATTTGTAAGGGTTTCCGTCATAATCTCATTCCTTTTGCAAACTTGTTTTGTGCGGACTACAGATTGATTTTATTTGAGCACTTGTGTAAGCTGGCAAAAATTACTGTCTGATAACTTGTTTTTCTGTGAATTTCTTATTCGTTCAGTCTGAAGCTGCCAGGCACAAATGTCTGTCAGTTTTTATGCGTTTTTTTTGCATCTATGCAATGCAAAAAACGCATATTGACGAAGGGTTGTGTGTGTGTGTGTCTGTGTGTTCGTCTGTACCGATTTTTCATCTCGAGACCTACGAAAGCTACAAGGCTGGAACTTTGGGAACTTAATCTACCTGTGGGCCCTCATCCCCAAAATGGGCGGTCCCACCCGCGTGGCACCCATGTGCGGGCCCGCGAAAGTTTTTGCGGGTAAGTCGCTAACTCGAAAACCTGAAAAGCTAGAAGATTAGAACTTTAAGGAGGTGTTCCCCGTCCAGCTGGGTATTAATGAGCGCAAACCCAGCCCGTGGGTGTGCGTGGAACCCACGTACGGGCATGCCAAAGTTCTTTTCGGATTTCTAATTCAGGAACCTGAGAAGCTAGGAAACTGGAATTATAAGAGGATGTTTCCTGTCTACGTAGGTTCTAATAAGTTCAAACCTAACCCCCGGGTATCCGTGCATTCTATGCGCGAGCCTGTGAAGTTTTTTGGGGATATGTTACTAACTCGGGAACCAGAAAAGCTGGAAAACTGAAATTTAAAGGGGGCGTCCACCGTCCACGCAGGTATTAATGAGCTCAAACCCAGCCCCTGGGTATGCGTGATACCCACGTACGGGCCTGCGGTAGTTTTCTCCGGGTAAATTGCTAACTTGAGGACCTGAAAAGCTAGACGACTGGAATTTTAAGAGTGTATTCTCCGTCCAAGTAGGTATTGATGAGTTCAAACCTCCCCTCGGTGGGTACCACGCATACTATATACCGGTCCGCTGAAGCTTATTTTCGGGTAAGTTGCTAACTCGAGAACCTCAAAAGCTAGAAGACTGGAATTTCAAGGGGATGTTCCAAGTCCATGTAGGTCTTAATGAGTTCATGCCCAGTCCACGGGTGTGTGATTTCTATGTACAGGCCCATGAAACTTTTTTGCGGGTAAGTTGCTAACCCGGAAACCAGTGAAGAAAGCTGAAATTTTAAAAAGATGTTTTCAGACAGCCCTGATGGTCAGTCTCAATTTTGTTAGCTAGAAGCATTTGTAGGAATAACCGGTGCCGTTAGCGACAAAAACCTGCGGGGAACTATATAAAAAACGCATCTTCGCACCGACAGTCGGTGCGTTGGATAATTATTATGATTTCACGAAAGATTCTGTCTTCCCCTTTTTAAATGGAAAAACAAGACTACCCTTATTTTTTCCTTAAGGGTTTCATGGAACTTGATCTACGCCGCTTAGTTCTTTAAACTGTAGTTTATTTCGTATTTAATTTTAAAGGCACCAGAATTCCCTTTGTGTCAGCTTTCTCCGGAGAATATTGTGAACAAATAATCACCGTGTAATGCGCCCTCAATCAAACCAGCTGTTCTTTATGGCTTAACTAGCAAGGCAGCATTATTATAAACAAACATGAGAATATTTACATCTTAAGCATTACCAAGCAATCTTAAGCATTACCAAGCAAACTTCCACAACCTCGTACACTCACTTCCGCCCCCAGAAAGAACCCATTTTCCATTTTCCTCACTACTTCACTGAATCATTTCCATTTCGCCACATTTTCCCCCTCAACAACCTGACCTTTTTCACCTTATAATTGCGATACCAAAACGGAACACCCGAGCGGCGACCACCCAGTAAAGTTGACAAGACCGCTGCACACTAATAAAACTCGGCTCAGCTCGGCCAAGCAACATGAGCTCACTTTGGGTTTGGGTTGGAGCTGCGAAAATAGAGGTGCCGAGCTTTTTCCAAACTTGCTAGCTTCCTTTCAACACCTAGTTTTAGACTGGACACAAGAAATAGGCTTCTCTACGTAAACCCTGCCCCTGTTCCTAATTCCCAATTCTAAGCGGGACTTCAGCTCCCTGGTAACCCGAGGCCTAAACTACCACTCCCGACTCTCATCTCCTCCTCCTCACTTCCGGTTCTTTACCCTTCCCCCTTCACCCCTCCCGCCCATCACCCAATCACTGTAGTTCACCTCTCAGTCCGGCCGAGTCAAGCCAAGTTTTAGTAGCTGCCCTGCAGCACGTAATTTTCATGAACAGATACAAGAACGCTTCAAAGAAAAGCAACGAAAACGACATACGAAAGAAACAACATCAAAAAAAAAAAATTCCCTCGCAAACACAGTCTCATAAGATAAAATTAGCTTCTTAAAAACAATACCCACACAATCATTGAACAATCATTCACAGTAACCCTCATGAAAAAAGCTTGACGCAAATGCTTAAGATGCAGTGTTCTCAGACAAATGCAATAAGAATTATTTTCGAACATCAACATGAAAAACAAAAGGAGCTGTCGATATCGCTGAAATAATCTATGAGAGACAATTGTCAAAGTAAAAATCTGCGTTAAAATGTTTGCATTCCGCAAAACACATCTGGGAAGACAACTAAATCAGATTCGACAACATAAGTGTCATCCAGTTCGAAATAACTTCCAACAATGCAAAAGAAACAGAAATAAAGATATACCGGGGGGCAAAGGGCCAAGAACCAGTGGTGCAAAGAACGGAGAAACAGAGATCAATCAGCAACAACGTAAACGCAATGAAAAAATGCGCTGGACATTCATACACACAAGCAGTAGCAGCGAGCTATTGCGGGAGACTGTCAGCATTTAAATTTTACATATAAGCCCGCCCGCTGGCAAATGGAAATATCATGCCCGCATTTCTGAATCATCCAAACAGCTTATGTGTGCAAAAATTGTGACGACAATACACACCGATATGAAAAAAAAAAAAGAAAAAAACTGCACAAACACGTATATATGCATGGATGCGCACAAACAAATTAAATCCCAAACTGCGAGTGACGAAGAACAAAACAACACGGAACTAGAAAAAAGCAGGGTTGTCAGTGAAATAAAATATGCCAAGCAGCAAACTAAAAGTCCAGTAAACTAAATGAATATAATCGAATAACGGTACTCGCTGAGTGTTTCTGAACTGGAAAAAACAGAACATGCGAATCATGACGGCTAACAGAAGTGGCTTGGATACAGCTACAAAACTGTAGCACACTCACATAGGACATTTCTTATTTTTAAATTTACTAGTCCCAATCATGCCGCTTGAAGCACACGACTCAGTCGTCTGCCAACGCAGTATTAATTTGTAAACATGCCTGCTATGCACAACATCAGATTTTCTTCAAAATCATCCAGTCAAAAAGATCAGTTCAAGATCAGTTCCAATCAAAAAGATCAGTTCACCACACACTGACACGCATGAATCCGCTTCTGCACTGACTCCGTGCGTAATTATTTAACTAGCTGCGCAATGTTGTCGGTGACTCGTGTACTGCGGAGTGAAGGTTCACTTGTCTTGGCGACACTAAAATATTCAGATTTGCTCGCATGAAAAAGAGTAAAAGCTCATCAAAAGAGTTTGAAAACCGCCACAAATCGACCTGAATCTCCCAGCACATTTGATGGCTGGCCAACAGTGGTCGACAGCACTGGTTGAGTTGCAGGCGAAATTGCCACACCAGTACTTCCGTAGCAGCTTCCCTCTTTAGAACCAAGTATGAGGCGCAACCGCTCTTCCAATGGCAGACGAGGTTCACTGTTAATAACTTCAATTGGCACAGCGGGCGGCGAAGATGCTGGCGTGTTCAGATTTAATCCACTCTGCAATTTACAAAAATATTCGAGAAATCAGCTCCGCGTCGCTTTCAAATGTCCTACCAAAAGAACCATCCACAATGGCTGCTCTTGCAATATTTCTCGACAAGGTTGCTATTTCAGTAAGCTTAGGAGACTACGTAAACTTCACTTCCCGCTAAGCTCCAGTAAAGAGAGGGAGGAGAAAGGGTGAAGAAGAGACTTCACTCTTGAATGCCCGCATCCTTCGCCATCTTTCCCACAGCTACAACTCTGTTTGAAAAAATTTCATTTGCATTTCCTCATCAATCGAAGACCGGCTAAAAGTAACCGACCACCTGCTAGCCGCAATGCTGGCCAAAAGTGTTTATTGGTTAATAAGGTTTTCAGTCAGAAGAAGTGGCTGTTCCGCTCATCATTTTTTATGCGTTTTTTGCAGCAATGCAATGCAAAAAACGCATATTGACGAGAGGTTGTCT
>UYRT01000062.1:0-15907 GCA_900617915.1 Gongylonema pulchrum
ACCGAAAAAACGACCGGACTTCATGCAAAAAACCGGTAATCATGCAACTGGATGTCCGTGCGGCTCTATAATGCACCATCGTCATTCCAACTGACGCCCTTCCTCCTGCATGCTGGAAGGGGCCAATGCACGGCCAATATGAGCCCAAGTGTTAGGCTGCAGCGTAGAGATCTTTCTTGCTAATAGCAATCTGCGAGTTTAGTGCAAAAACGCATGATCGCACCGGAGAGCCTGGTGTGTTCCAGACTGTGTCCTTTATGCGAAAATTACGATGATTTACATTAGTGAGCGAACAAAGCAATTGTGAAGCAGCAACTATTCATACAGTTAACGGCCTGTTTACTTCAAGTTTAGTGCGAAAACACTTGACTGCACCGGCAATTCTGATTCGTTTCAACCTAACGTTTCAGGAAATACCATGTCTGAAAAGCAATCTTGGCTTTACAACTGAATTTTGAATTTTTTGGGATCTCAAACAGAATATCCGAAACTTCATGCTTGAAGGAGTTCAGTTAGCCCATTTAGAAGCCTTACATTTTGCATCTCTCTAAAAGTGGCTTTTCCGGCAAAAACAGCGCTAGACATAAGTAAGCATCGGCACCGTGCTAGCACCTTTGTTAAGCAAAGCCAGCCACTATTAGCAATCAGTTCTCTAATTCACCTTCCTAGCAAATTGGTACCCTCGTGCCCAGCACGCTTAATGCTCCGGGATCAATACTAGTGCATTTTTGGAGTTAATGGGCAGTCTGTGGTCTTGTTTGCCAGGTGATGCATGCTACTGTTGTTGTTAAAGAATTCGCATTGCGTGCGCTTCGATCTCTCAAAAAGACGTTTTGTGAAGAGTTCTTAGCGAACACCCATTAGTGTGCGTTGGTGGCCTAATTACGCTGCCAGAAAAGTTGGGGTCCTGGCTTTTAGCACGGCATTTTAGCTGGCTAAATCATCACTATGAGTTCCGTAATTGATTTTACAACTTGGCTATGAATAGATAAATGATGGCATTCGAAATTGTGCGAGTCGAAATGCCCTTATTGTCTTCGCTGTTCGTTCTTCAGCACTTTACATTTGTTTGGACTGTGCTTCCTAATTTAGTATCCATCTTTCGCAGAATCTGGCATTCTACGTGCATTTGCATAACCTCTCAAATATCATCAAATTTATCTTGTTTTAGGATGTAGGAGATTTATCTCCCTCGCACAGCTTTTTTTTACCACTCCCTAATATCCTTGGTTTAAAAGATTACGATCGCTGCTTGAACTCAATCTTGTAAATCAAAAGTTTTAGTTTTATACGGGTTTATTGCACTACGAAAAGGAATTTCCTTGCCTTTACGTGCATTTACTGGGTTGCGATCACTCATTCCGCTGCTCCCTCATTTACCGCATTTGTGTATCCATGTATTGCTAAAATAATATTTTCAACACTCTAGCGAAATAATGTCGAAAATCTACAGTTGTTGCAAGATAGCGCTTCGTTAGAGCTTCACGCTCAAACTTAGTTGTTATCATACACTTTGAACGTTACTTTCCAGTCTCCTCTTACACCTTCACATTTTTAATCCTTTTTGAGTTTTTTACCATTTTTGCAAAAAAAAAATAAATGCACTGGTAAACTCTTTTATGTACTTGTGTTTGTTTCTTTGCATGCTTATTTGTTTATTTTTCCATGTTTGTCTATATTCGTGTGTGTGTGTGTCAACCATTCTCAAATACAAATTAGGCTTGCATTTACTTAGGGCTTCAAATTTACATTCTTGAGCATATGCGCAAATTTAGGAGATTTAACTGTACAGAAAGCGCATTCTAGCACTGTCACCTTGGTATGCCTGCTATTTCTTTTAAAAAGGAACAAGAATTTTGTACAGAGAAAAAAAGCCACCAATTTCTGCTAATCAGCGATTTATTACTGTTTTTTATCTAACATTCTGCCATTTCTTTTGAGCTTCAGTCAAAGCCCTCAGCCTGAGGATGAAGCAGTGGTTAAGATTGGCAGCAATCAAAGTTCTTGAATGTATCCATCACCCACTTCCAACTGCACTACTACTTGCTCGATCTGTTGATTCCCCGCATTTCTCTCTTGCTCATTATTCATGTGGCCGATATTTTGTTTCAGCCGCTGACAGGAGATGTGGAGAGAATGAGCTTTATGCAAATAGAAACGAAAATAATCGCACAATTTTTTTCTTGGTTATAATTGGAAATAAATAGCATCCATAGAAGGAAGCGAATGGATAAACAGGGAGGGTGTTATGCTGGATCGGGGAAGCCACCCAGTCAGTTACTCATTCTCCCACTCAATCCCCGAGGGCCACTTCAGACAAATATTTACTGCACTTCATTGTTTACTGTTGTTTTTCTCACCGCTTATATTAGCCCTCGTCTACTACATCGAAAGTGTCTTCGCCGCAGAGTATCGTCTTCTAACTGCGACTGAAGGAGCTAGTGTCTTGGCAGGTTTAAGTATTCGCAGAAAATTTTGTTCCGGGGCTCGCTTTCGATTCCTTAATAACTTGGCAGTGGCAGCGTGCGTAGAGACAGCAAAATTCTCATTAATTTAAAATAGTCTAGCAAAAGTACTACCGTATTTTAGTTTAATATAAATCCAAGAAAAAAAAACTTGGTGTCTTCTATAAGTAGCAGTTTGCACTGACTGAACTGTAGTTTGAATTAAACTTAGGCATCAGGAACACTTGAAAGATTGTTTTACGAGAATCATTGCGCTGAGAAACAGTTTCCCTGATTTAGATGTGTGCTTTGCATTGATCTTTATTATTGTGTGCGCTCCATCTCTGCTTGAAGCCGTTCAATTTTGTCTTCCTTGTAGTACCAGTTATTGATGCGACGTTCACTGAAATCTCAGCGAGATGAAAAAAATGGAAAATTCACTTTTTTTTTAATTGTTATGTAGTGAGTGGATCGTATTGTGACGTGTACGTACAGTACTTATGCTCAGATCAGAATGCGAAAGTGTGTTTATGGCTTACTTAACATGAAGCTTCGGTTTAAAAGTGGCGAGCAAATATGGTGGTGGGTCTGAATGTCTTGATGGCTTGCACAGCAAGAGGTGTTCATAAGATTGGGAGGTAAAAATGTGCATCGAGATTCGGCAAATTCTCTTGAGATGGATGGCAAAATCGACCTCGGATGAAAAAAAGGCTGATTCACAAAGAGGTTTTCGAGGCCACCCAGTGGGATGATACGGTGGTTTTAAGAGGCAAGGGATTTATTGAGCTGGCTATAAAAGGGCGGTATCGAAAATGAAGGAAGGGGTAAGAAGCTAAAGAGGACATATGAGAAAAGATGAAAGGGGATTCAGAAGTTTTTGAGGGACTGAAAAAAAGAAAATAACAGAACGTAAACACTCAGAAATGTAACGGCATTCCTCTTGTGGGTGCATAAAAAAAATAGGCATATAGAAAATGATATATTTTTCAACAGCATATCCTGCTCGGCGGAATTTACTTTCATGGTTGGGCAGGACTTATCATTTAAGAAGCTGCGAAAAGCACTTGCTTCTTTAATCACGACGGGCATTACTCAAAGCATCCTGTGTTTTATGATTTTCTCTGTTCAATTAGCGTTTCATTTTCGCCTTTGTCAGTGTCCACACTTCACATTCGTACGTATGCCACCGCTCACAATACAGTGGTCTCAAGAAGATGAATAGGATGCTGCTTCTAGTAAGCAAACTTAGAGAATGCTCCAGAATGCATGGGACTTGGGACATCTGGCATTTTTTCAAAAAAAAAAAACAACCTTTTGTAACGTCGACTTCGCCCAAGAAGCCAACGTTATACAAGCCAAAAGTCATTGACTTCAGCCAAAACAACATCGCTTGCAAATGGCCGTTATAAGTTTGTTTAAGTTTTATTTCTTTTCTGCAGTTTTGTTAAATGATGGGACAAATTTGTAATTAGTTATGCGCTTTGTCAGAAGCCTTTGCAAACACATCGCTCATTTGAAAGCGCACGAGGGAGGAAGACCTAAGAAAGCTGAGTTACCAAAAGGGCATGAGCAGAATTAGAAATATTAGAAATCGCATAAAAAAAGTGGAAATTTTTTGAAAAACAGTTTTGAACTCTTCGCTTCATTGATTGAATTGTTCTTCGGCATTAAGCCTGTTTAGTAATTTTTTTCTAAGCAGTGTAACTGTGCTGATTATCACACGTTAGCATTGAGCTCTCATGCATTTCTGTAGCTCAGCCAGCATGTGCCGGCAGTAAGCTACTTTTCTGCTTGCTTTTAGAGTCTGGACGGCAAATCCATGCGAATACAAAACATCCAAACGCTTCCGGTCCCGAATACTTTCAGAGAGTTTTGGGCAATGGGATTTTGCCGCACAATCAGACACGCATAACATCCTCCAGCATCCCAAAGCATCTTAGAATCAGTTTTTTATGAACTTGCATCAGAACATTCCAGAAAACTGATTAGCATGCGACAAGAAAGATTACGATAGTTTTGCAACAGCAATTTTTTACAGATGGTTGAAAAGTGACTTTAAATTATTAAATGCAGGAATAACATATTTCGAATTTGAAGCAGCTTTTTAAGCCGTTTTGATCAAATTCATTGATTTCTTCATCGTCATTTTATCTCGTTTCTCGAAATATGACAAAATTTTCATCTCATCGGCAAATTGCATAACTACATTAGGTGATAATTGGCCAATAAGTCATTAAGCCATAATAAATAGTAATAATGACAGCAGCAATAATAATAATGGTCATGATAACGATGATGGTGATAATAATAACGACATTGTAATAACAGTACCAGTGACAATGACAATAGCAATAACAGTTATATAACAATGATGATAATACCAAAAACACAAAACCTGCTCGGGCGATCAGTGCCGGGATTCCACATTAATGTTTTCATCGGGATGCTCCCACATGCCTGATGCAGCTGTTTGCCAGGCTTTTTGATTCTGAGCAACACAATTTCAGTTGGCAATTTGGTGTATGTGTGCCACCCCTTCGAAGGTCGTCCAGAAGATTTTATTTTGCTGATACTTTAATTAACTGGAAGTCATCGCTTTTTTCTTCATTTATGCAGTTGGTAACTTTTCCAGTAGTTTTGCGATTGCATCGTTTGAAGGTTTGCTTCCTAACATTCGTTCCGCCTCCTGGAGGGATTGCTAACTTGACGGTTCTGCCGGTGCAAGCATCTGTCAAAGCTTTAGCCCTTTCGAGGTGTCCTTGGCTGAACATCAGAGCCTCCTCCCAAATGTTGCCTTTACCAGGTTATCAGCTAAAAGAGCATCGATAAATTTATAACTACGTTACGAGATATGCATGCATGCATTAGTTTCTAGCAAATTACAAGTGCAAGGACACCGTGCGACTTGTGCTTTAAATTTTGCGCACAGACGCGGAAAGGAATGCTATTAAGTGTTTCTCAATGTTTTTAAAAAAATTTGATTTCTCTTTTCCATCTTTCTTGTTTGCTACAAAAAACTAATCATGTTTGCCTGAAGCTTCAGTAATTTAATCAAATTTTTTTGGTTTTTCTAATGTTGCGCCCATGTACTGCATTTTAAGATTTGCTTTTCAGAATAAAGCAGAAACCAACTGCTGCTAGATTGCTGAGCAAAATACCAGTTTTGATGAATTTTCCTAACACAATAGGCTGCAAAAGTGCCCAAATCATTGTGCGGAAATCGAAAATGGCATGATTGAGGAGAGAATATGCCAATTCTCGATACAATTTTCTGGGTGATTTGTGTGTGTGCGGGCAGTGTTCTAATATTCCTTGATAATACCTATCGACTGCTTACAAATTGCTTTGCCAGGATGCTTTTGAGTTTCGAGTCTCTCGCCAGTCATCATAATCGTATACACTTTACATGAGTTTCTGCAGTCTATTTCTCTTTATGCTTTCTGTATAGTCATTGTCACGTGGAATAAACTAACTGTGATCTCATGCACGGCCATTCTTTACGCGTACAGAAGTATAGTAATGATAAGAGATAAAGGATTGAAATAAATGTCATGTGCAAGAAGATACGTTTAAATGCGGTCTTTGTTTCATCCCTGAGCTGTAAACACCATCGAGCGCAATACCTAGGAGAGGAAATCCTTAGTACAGCCTTCAGTATGTCATGTATGTGATGAGAATGCATCAAATGGCATAAGAATAAAACAATTTCGTCAATTTTGAAAAAAAAATAACTTTCGGCATCAGTTTTTACCAAAGTGACCATATATTTTTCGCACCATTCCCTGCGGCAATAAGGTCACTAACAGTTAAAATACCACATTTGATATGTTCAATCATTTTGGGAAGGTTTTTATTGGTCTTTTGCGTTCGAGGGAGAGAACAGCGGAACGTTGTGAAGTTGCAGTTTTCCAGCTTGTCATATTACGGAAATGGAAGAGTGCCAACAGTTCTGTAGATCGAACTTTGAAGTGTTTACACATGAGACGTCACTTTACACTTATGGATCCACAAATAGGAAACGAGCTGTTCTTATAATTACAGGGTGGAGCAAGCAGAAATCTTGAAACACCGTCCATGCATAAAGAAACTACTGAAGGATTGTCAGCGACGAACTTGTAGCATCACGGCATTTACGTGTGTGTCCAAAACCCGGCGCAAAAACGCCAGACACTGCCGAATTCCTGGAAGTGCTGATGCTTGCTGCTCTTCAGAAGACTCTTATTGATGCTTTTAGCTTGTGAATACTAATGATCTAGCAGGGATGCAGCCGGGCGCAAACGAAACACTTTTAAAAAAGGCCTTAGTATTCAATGCTATTTGTAATGACTCTGTTTCTCCTAACGGCGAAATAGATAGAAACAATAAAAATAGATCCATGCGATCCGCTTAATAATAATTACGCATTCGACAACCATTAATGAATCGTTTTTTGAAAACATAAAAACAAAGAACTTTTTTACCGTGGGAAAAGCGGCTTATGGCTATCAGAGTTCTTTTTTTTTTCAAAAACACATGCACACAATTTGAGCAGTTTTGATTTTTGGCTAGCGTCACTTGCTTCATTAGCAGATATATTTTGGAAACCCTTCGGGATGCATGATTTTAATTTTACTATTCAGACTTCTTTTTCAAAAAGTGTAACGGATGTTTTGAAGGCGAACGGAGCTGAGACTGCGGACAAACATAGCTGCCTATGCAAAATCATCCAAATTCTGTTTGTTACGCCTTTAGCCAGAGTTTTTTCTAAGGCTGTTATATCTCCTCTCTCAAGTGAAAACAGATTTTGAACATAAAAATAGGCCGATTTAGATTGTGATTAGCTGCTAGTTCGTATTCGACATATATTGTAAAAAAAAAAGAAGGCGTTGGTCCCGATTTTATTTTAGCCCTAGAGTGGGCGAAGAATCCATAAGCATTTTGAAACTGTAGGTATGGGCAAGGGTGGATTTATACAAAAGAACAGCAGGAACATGATGTATAGGGGAACGTAAACTTTGTGTTCCAGTAAAATAAAACGCAAACTTCGTTGTCGCCGAAAGGCGATATTTATCTAATATTACATATTTTTGTGGTACATGTTAATACTAGATTTTTTATGTTGTGTGTATGAATCATATAGTATGTGTTTTTATGTCAAATGTACTTTATGCATTTTTCATGTAAAATATTGTCTGCCTGTGTTATCGCCGATTGTAAAAGCGACGATGTTTCCAAAGTTCCGTTTTTTCCCACGGTGCTTTCAATACCTTTTACATTTCTGACGCCTGATCGCCGAAAGGTGATAAAGTGTTTCTTGGACTCTACAAAAGTCCCCGTACTTTGCCTCCTGTCCATTCTTGTTCTTAATAGTCTATTGCTCGACCGCTCCTCGGCTGCCTCTCCGTAACGTTATCTGGGCCATAGGCCTCCTTCACCACAAATTGTATTCTGCTCCTCGACCGCTCCTAGGATGCCTCCACGTAACGTCGTCTAGGTCGTCGGCCTCCTTCACCACAAAGTCTCGACCGATCTTCGGCAACCTCCCAGCGATTACATACTCCATTCCAGTCACGTCCAGCCTCATTCAACGAATCGTGTGTTCCTCCTTCTGCTCAGCTGGGCAACTTGAGTTATTACTGTATTACAACAGGTTAATATACTAAATAAATCATCTATTTTATCGGCCTTTGCACGAAAGGCGCCAAATTATGCCACATTCGTCAAAGTAACCATACCGTGCTGGAATTTTTTTTTTTTAATTTATACACATCATGCGGCTCACCTCCAAAATGATTTTTATTTTACTACTGCAAAACAGACCAAATCCGTGGCCTTGAATACAATTTTTTTTTTGCGGACTAGACCACGAGATCTTGGGCGGTTGCTGACGCAGCTGCTTGCTGGACAGCAAACAATTTATCGCAGAAATGCGCTACTGCTTATGCACGATGGTGAGCATGTCGCTATTGAGTCTGTGGGAGGTGTACAGATGGGGCAGCTGAATATATGCTTTTTGTTTGAGAATTGCTGCAAAGGTTTTTAATTTTCTTATTTTTTTACTGTGCGGACAAATGACCATTATCTGCAGCAGCGACAGCAGCAGCAACGTCAGCAACTGCTGCAGCTAATGACGCAGATAATGCTGCTTTTGCTGCAAAAGCTAAAGTGGCAGAACCCTCCTCTTTGGAACTTTTGGGATGCTCATTTGAAATCTAACAGTGTTTAAGGTTTCGCGCTGATAAGACTGATTTCAGTTGCTGGGTGAAAACTAAAAATTTTGAGTAGTTAAGCATTAGTTTGTAACTTGCGGTTCTAAGAAATATTTTCTCCTACTTTTCCAATAAAAAATAAAAAAAAAAACAAAAAACAGAAGCAAAAAATAGTGGAAAGTTTTTCATAACACAGAATAGGAGACAGTGGATTGGACTAAGTGTGTACTCCTTTTTTCCCTCTTTTTCCTTTTTCTTTCTTTCTTTACATTACCTTCTCTTTTATCACTACGAGCTTTCAAATATTTAGATGCAGTTCGTGCTTTACCGCTTAGCCGTTAAAAACTTCAACTTCCATCTTTTTGTAAATTTGTAAAGTATGAAGACTCTAAGAATACTAGAACTGCTGCTTCAGCAAAGTTGAATTTTTCCACTTGTGTGGATGCTAGGTACAAACAGAATGAAGTTAAAATTGCTGTGCAGGTTGAGAGCTGGGAAAAGCGAAAAAAGACTCACGTGGGTGGTTAAGGTTTACGTCAAAAACGACATATTAAGGAGAAAGGTATTGGTATCACAAATGCACTCGTCACTATTGCATGCGTCAGCAGTATCCTTGAGAGCAGAGCGCAGTGCCGTCACGCTACAACAAAGTGACACTTTAATAAACGCTACGCTAATATAAATACAAAGAAATTAAATGCCGCTTTTAGGATCCGTTATTCCTGGTTATTTTTCTAGGGCAATTTCTAACAATGATAGCGCTTGAATTTAGATTCAACGCTGCAAGTCAAATGAAGTTCCTTTCTACTTTTTTATATGTTTTTTGCAGCCATGCAATGCAAAAACGCACATTGTCGAGGCGTTATGCGTATCTGTGCGAGCGTCTTTAACCAAACTTTCATCTTGAGAGTTACAAAAGCTAGAAGGCTGATAATTTGGCAACTTAATTTACACGTATGTAGAGGCTCGAATCCTCGAATTGGCGCTCAATTCCATGTGGTTCTCACGTGCAGGCACACGAAATTTTTTTGGCAGGAAAAATTTCGGGAATGGCGCAAGCTAAAAGTTAAAATTTCAGGAAGATTTTCCTTGGCCAAGTCCAACCCAAAGACTTCATATTTAATTTTCTTGCACTCTTAGGTCTCGCCTACACAGACTCAAAGTTTAAACCGGCATCATGCCAACTCTAGATTTAAACTGACCAAGAAGTTGTAAAGAGCTGCAATTTTGCAGTTTTACTTGTCACCCTTCTTTTGCACTTGTAAAATCAGATTGAACTTTCCAACCCTTTTGCATTACAGGTGCGGGCGCGTGAAAATTTCATGCAGACGATTTTGTAACTTCACTACTGAAGGCTGAAACTGCTAGAAGGCTGAAACTTTCTGAACGTGGTTGGCGGCGGCGTTTGGCCTGGTATACATAAAGATCTTTCACGTTCCTTTCTCACTATAAGTACGAATTACGCACGAGCATGCGAAATTTGACGTAACTCCGCAACTGAAGCAGCGAGAGCGGTGAAGTTTTTTGAGAACGGTCCACGACCGTGCTTGGATGATTGCGCATAAAAGGAATTTTCACTTTTCCCCCACAGACGAGTACGTGAAATTTGACGTAACTCAGAAACCGGAGCAGCTGGAGTGTTGAATTTTTAAGCATGGATTGGGAGTCACTGTAACAATTTATGACATCCATGGTGGCCATCCTCAATTCTTTTAGCTACAAGCATTTGCCAAGGAAAACAGTGCCACTAGCAACAAAAACTTGCGAAGGAACTGTGCAAAAAAAGCATTTTCGCACCGGCAGTAAATGATTCTATGATTCTAGTCTTGGTTCGTCTATGAAGTTGAGTTTGTCTTGTGGCAAGAGCGGGGAACATAAGAGCGACGAAGTAGTGTCAAAAAAATAAAGGAGAGCAGCTAGAGCAATGGAAGGATCCGTTCGTACAGCATTATAGAACTGCGTGCTTCAGGATACACGAATGGCTAAAAAGGCATGCGATAACCACTGGTTGAAATACCAAAGCAAATTTGCTCCAGAGGAAGTGTGAGGAAAAGAGAGCAAGGGAGTTAATGTTTAAGAAATATTGTTTAGAATTTATAACCAGACTCCGTATAAACATTCACTGTTTTAAAATGACCAACTCGTCGCTCACTTGTGAATTTAGCTCCATTGATGTCAAGACCCTGTGGTTTTTCGGCTAAATCCAGCACGTTCTTCAGCTGGATTTTGGTTTTGATTTCCCAGGCGTACTGCTTTGCAGTCGATTTGGCGTTCAGTCACCAAACGAATCTGAAAATCCCCGATTGAAAAGGCAGTTTAGCGTCTCTTCCCCTCCCTCTCAAATTTTGCAGTGTTTTATTCATAGATTTTATCTTTTTTAGCTAATTTCTAGTGTTGTACTGATAATAATTCCTGTTTAGTTTCTAATATTAAAGCTAGCCGTCTTTAAAGGAGCATATATTTATCCAGTTTAAAACACTACATCCATGAAATTCAGTCCCTTTTGTAACTTTCACTGTTTCTTGAAAAAGCGTGCTCTTTGTCTACCATGTTGCGCAGCTAGCCTCTTCAGTTTTTATCCATACTTGTATCAGTTGTTCTATTATCACAGCTTCCTCACTTACTACTGATCTAGCTAGTAATTTTTCCGTTCCTCACGTCTTTGAGGCTTTCCCCTCCATATGTTTTCATGTAGCCGTTCAAGCTGGTACTTCCACTGCACTGGCGGCTTTTCCTGTATTCCTTTTGCACTGCAGAAATACTGGTCAGTAATTTGCTTTCTACTGAGCCCAAAATCAGCTGAATTTTTTATTCTCGCCTAGATTATTCACAAAGCCTCTATACCCGGAGGGAAAACATCACAGTTAAATGTAATTGGTTACATCACCCGAATTGGCTCTGTTGCTAGCAGCTGGTTTTTATCCGACCACCAGTGACTTGTCAGCTCTCTTTCACGTATAAACATGCAAAGGGCAATTCAAATGCATAACGCTTCTCTTAGTTTTTGCTGCTTTTGTGACGCTTTTGTAAGTCCCTTATTCCGCCTCTCTAAGCTCCTCCTTTCCCACTGCTCCTCGTTTTGATAACGTACAGTGTAGTTTCTGAAACTGCCTAAAAATGGTTCTTTTAGGCAGCGTGACCGTTTATTATAATAATGACAGTAATAAAAGTAACATTATTAACAACAATAAAAATAATAGTGATATTATTAGCATTAAGGGTTAGGCAGATGCCCGCCAATAATTCCGAAATTAGCACAAAGTTAATCTGTAAAAATCCTGCTTGAATTTTTTCGTTCATTCTGATCAACCGTATTTTAACAATAGGGATATCAATTATTGCATATGCAAAAACAAAATCATATTAAAAAATTAGATGAATAGGATTTCTCGGCCCATTAAGTCATATACATTCCTATTCAGCACCATAACTGAACCTTGTCAGCAGGGCGGTTGTAGTGTTGTTCAGATAAGTATATAAAATGAAATAAATTTTTATAAGAAAGCGAGCTATAATTTTAAATGGTTGAAAAGCGAAGATTTAAAAAACAATAAAAAGCAGAGCAAAGAACACTGACTGACTGGATAGTACCTAAGAAGAGCTAATTACTTGTGTTGTCGCCGTTTTTAAAAGAAATTTTCAAATTTTTAAAAATTTCTTTTAAAAACGGCGGCAACACAAGCAAAAGAAATTTTTAAAATGTACGTAAATAAGACTTAAATTCAGATAGGCTATCAGGAAGCAAAAGCATATATAATGAAATCCCTGAGATTTCGTTACAATATGCCCTTTTGCTGCCTAATGCAGCCCGAAAACAAAAGGATTTGACTGAGTTGATCTCTGGCTCTTCCTGACTGCAACAAAGTTGAAACGTTTTATGCCATGTGGGCGTATTTTAGAAAAACGGCACTCGTTTCTGCTTCACCGTATGCCGTAATGAACATTTAGTTGTTCAAGGTGTTCACTGAAGCTTCAGCTAATGTGTTTCTTCAGAGCAAGCGAATTCCCCGTCTTGGCCATTACTTTCAATGCAGAACGCTCACTTGAAAGGCATTTTCTCATAACTTATTAAATCAGTTTTTGCACGGGTCAGTAGCAAATGCCATAAAGTCGATGCATGGAAATCGTAGCAAGCCAGCACTCTTGGCTTATATTACTCCTAGCTCTTAGACCTACAAAAAAGCCTTTCCTGTTTTTCCCTCCCCCGAAACACCCACATCCTGAGCCAACTCGCTGCTCACAATTTGAAATCTCTTCTTGGAATTTACGGTTTTTCGCTCTCCTTGAAAAGATCTTATAAATTTTTTGCAAAATTTCAGGGTCTCTTTGCGAAATTCGGAAGAGGGAGACGTGAAAGTTCTGGGTTGGCCTTGATGCGCTTGCCGCGCAGGGTTTCGCTATACTACATTTACTGGGAATTCCACTGCTTGAGCGGGGTGATGGCATTTGCTGCTTAAAAAAGGACTTTGATTAGGATCTCCAATCAGCACAGCAGATGTTAAAATCAAATACAGAAAAGGCTTTCCATTCAATAATTACTGTTCTTTCGGCTTTTTCAATTTTTTTATGAAAGAATTTTTGCGGAGACAAGATCGAATTTTTGATTGAAATTTGTTAATTTTTGAAAAAAAAATGTGTCCCCTATGACATCTCCATCATTTGTGGGAGTTACTTCCAGGGTTGAATAGGGAGGAGGAAGTGGCTGAAAATGAGAAAAAAGAGACGTTCTGCGCTAAGAAAAGGGACGTTTTGTCTCTTTCTTCGCTCGCTAGACCATTCCAGTTGGAGCCACTATTGCGGATGAGAAGTCAAACGCCAGAAATTAATCCCCATACTCGGTACTGGCGTTTTTGACAGTTTTGTCTCGGCTGGTGCGACAACCAAACCCCCCAACGATTCGTTCATTCATTTCAGTGATAAATGAGCATTATGCACTGGAACTGAACTCCTCTGTATTACTCCTTTTGGTTTTGTTGTCTACGTTACTAATACACTGTTGACCTACATCGATTATATGCAAAAGCATGCCGGTCGATAGCAGTTGCATTAAGACCCACCGGTCGAAATTGCGTATAAGCTGCCTTTTTTTGTCAGATTTACAGAAAAAAAAAATTATTCTGCTTTTTAAGCTGTTGACAAGGCTCCATCGAAGAAGACAGTGCGCTTTGTTGAGGGTAGAAATGCATTGTAAGGCAAAAAAGCATAAATTGAGCAGTAAAATATGGCGCAAATGCATTAAAATGATGGCGCGGACGCATGCTTTTCCTCCTTAACAATAGCTCCAGTTTATTCCATTTGCTGGCACATCCTTTTTCTTTTTTGCTATCCCCGGTGCAGTGATAAAAATTTTAGATTTTTCAAATTTCAATATTTTTTTAGCAGTTCTGAAAGGATGACGTCGGTGCAGCCTCTTTGTATTGCTGAGTATCGATATTCGCATCATCCATTTTCAAGGCAGTTTAAAACGTTTCCATGGAAGTCTCGGGAGAGGGAATTTTTTCTGTTGACAAAACGACAGAAAGAAATATAGAATCCATACTGGCCTCAGGTCTTAAAAAATTGCTGAATGAGGTAAATTCATTAACCCAGCTCATTGTGCCACCCCTCCCACCACTCTCTTTTAACTCTAGTTGACAATAAAGGTATGAAATCTTACGAGATTGAAGCATGTAATCTAATGCTTCTGCTGGCAACTGGAACAGTAATTTTTAAATATGGCCGGTAAATACACGTTGTGAAGTGCTGTAACGCTTCAGAAGCTGAAAAATTTGCATCTCCAGTTGCCAGCTGAGCTGTTGAGGTGATCACCTCCCCATACATGCGTTTTTCCAGAACCTGCTAGCCTCTCTCACGTAATGATGCAAATTGT
This sequence comes from Gongylonema pulchrum, assembly GCA_900617915.1. Taxonomy (NCBI): domain Eukaryota; kingdom Metazoa; phylum Nematoda; class Chromadorea; order Rhabditida; family Gongylonematidae; genus Gongylonema; species Gongylonema pulchrum. Next base: position 14,502 of record UYRT01000062.1, read on the forward strand.
GGCACCACCTGTACCATCGACAGAAAAATTTGGCTCATTTTCAGTCCAATTTTTCTTTTGATATTTCTGTATCACTAGCACTTATTCCACTCACTGCTCCTCTAGTCTATGATACTCAGGAAAGAATCCGTCCCAACCTTACAAGGTAGCTTAGCTGTTAATGCAGTTTAATACATCTCATTCACGTCTCTCAGCTAGATCAAAAATCTCTACGAAGGTCCAGTTCCTTAGCATAGTAGTTCCTTTCTCACTTCCTTAGCACCATAGGGCTGCTCTTTCAATCACGTCTCTGAGCCGGCAGTAGTTTCCTGGGGTTTGAAACCCCAATTGAAACCCCAGCATGCATGATTACTGCAAACTTTGCAGTAATCATGCATGGAGATGCCTAATTTCCTATGGCCGGTCGTTTACTGAATGCAACATGGACAATGAACAAAATGTTAGGAGAAAAGGTAATGAAATCCGAGCAAAATGCAATCGTTTTTGAAGTTGAGATAGAGTTGAGCATTTATTATGTGCGTCTGTCCAGGGAATTTAAACTCTAAGCTGGATTTAGACCACAAATGAAAATAAGATAACTTCGTGAAATTTCACATTCGCAGCTTGTGCGGCACCCAAAATTGCCAATTCGCTTCAAACACCTTTCACGTGTCCTGATGTGTGGTGCAACGTACAAATCGAATTTCTCTTTAAGCACGCTAATCCACAGGTTAACGATGTACACTGAGAAGGAATTTCATCTATCGTTTTTAGCTGGTATTTCCAGATGGCACTGTGCCACTTGACAACTTTGACCCAACCATACGCGTGATGCAAGCTGAAGCGAGCTGAATTTGAAATTTTTAGAATGCACATGGGCGGAGAATATTCTTTGAAAGGATTAGGTCCTCTATGTTGACTCATTTTCAAAGTCATTTTCGACAAAAATTACATGCTTTTTCAAGCTTCCTTAAATTAGACATAAATGCGCGTAAACCTTGATTTTAAAAAGGAAGAATGACACACGAAGTGGAGTTTGCCCCTAAACTTTCAACCTCCCAGCTTTTCCGGCTGCTAAGTGATAACATGCGCTCTTGAAAACATGCGTCCTTGATTTGTGGAAGTATGTAACCCAGGCTGGAACGCACCAGGCGAGCCGGTGCGATCGTGCGTTTTTGGATCAAACTTTGAGGTACTCAATCATTATTTCCCTGTCCTCAGTCATCATTATTTCCCTGTCCGGTGCGATCATAATTTCCCTGTTTTTCGGTAAATGCTCGTTTTGTGAAAAAATGACAAAAGCAAGTTTTTTGAAATGCAAATTTTCAGTTCACTAAAAAGTAGAAGTATTGCCCGAGCGATCGTTTTCAAAAAAACCGCGTTCATTTACATATACGATTGCGGTTAAGGTCCGAGCTGAGAACGAA
>UYRT01000063.1:0-15867 GCA_900617915.1 Gongylonema pulchrum
TGGCTTCGTAGTACAACAGTTCAGCTAGTACCATTTGACCATCGTGATGATATGCAAAATCTTTGCTTTTTGTTCCTTCTTAATTTCTTTTTTGGTGCTTTTCATAGGAATTACTTTGTTTTCATGAAAAAAAAAATCCAAGAATATTCCTGAATCTTTCCAAATTCCGCCAAAAAAAGAACTTTAGCAACAGTTCACAAATGATCGCACCATCGAGGGATTATATCAGCAACCAAGAATATCAAGACTGTTTAGACAATCGATGTGGGAATCCCGTGTTAGTAATTAGATTTCAAGAAATAGTACCGGAAAAAAGCAGTCGTTTCTTGAATTTTACCTTGCTTTTGAAGATAAAAAAGTAGGAGATCACAAATGTATGTAACAAATCATTAACACATACAAACAATTATCACTTCTATCGCAAATCTATTATCACTATCATCATACATCATCATTGTCTTATGACACGCTCTGTTACTAGATGCAGTTGTTACTGTCAACAATGTGCATAATACATACGTATTTTGTTATAATGCAGCAACTTGCATAATGAGTTGCAGCTTTCATGCACTATCCGAGACAACAGGATGCGTATGTTACCCATTCTAAATGAGATCAACGCGCTCCCCGTAACTTGAACTAACGAGATGAATGATCGGATTGACCATCGTAGAAGCGAGTTGGAAAAATAGCGAAAATAAGCGGCTGCGGATAAGAGGAACTGTCTAAATGCAGATACCGCAAGCTCGCATTCTAGTAAAATAACCGAAGTCTGGATAACGTTAGGATTACAAAAACATGCTATCCAAAAACAGCGAAATTTTCATAAATCACTCAAAATTTCCGTATACAAAAACAGTTACACAAATATGTTAATAGTTCATGCGAGTCGGCCTTAAAGGCAGTTTTCGAGTAGAATCACAAATTACACATTTCTCACACTTTTCGCATTATTGTCCTTCTGAAATAAATTTTATTTCCTGTAGAAAGTTAAATATGATAAACAAAATACCAAGGCCGGCTTGGCTATCAGTATGGGTATCTTATGTTACTAATTTACTGGAATGGATGAAAAGCTTTGAAATTTTCAGAAATTGTACGCATCTCTGGTCCTTTACCCAAAAGTTATAACAAAATGATTAGGACATCGGCAGAAGGGTGTCCCCAACTATACAGTTATAAACATTCCGAGTTGCTTTGGTCATCACAGCTTGACCGTTGGCCTGCTGATAGTTCTGATGTCAGCTTTGTCCACTGAAGTGATTAGAGGATACCTAAGCCTAAATTGGAACTCGGCACATTTTACATAAAAGTTGACTGTTATCAACGAGGCTCACCTGAGTCATTTTTTTTATTTCGACTGCTGCCATTGTCCGACGGCGATTTTTCCTTGTTTTTGTTATTTCCACTGAACTCATTCTACAGCGTCTATCGGCCATACTTTCTCCTATATCCCAGGAAGTTGTTGTCCGGCGGCGATTGGCAATATTTTCTTTTATTTCCAATGGAGTCATTGTTCGACGTCGAACAATCTTTGCTTTTTTTATTTCCTCTGCAAAGACGTTATTTGTGTACTTGAAACGGTTGCAAGTTTGTCAGTAATTCAAAAACGAAGAAGCAAATGGCAAACGCTTCTTGTCGATTTTTTGAAAAAAACAAATTAGTTCTTTGTTAATGTGCGCCAAATTAAAAAGCAATCATTCTGTCTGGATGGGCCGTGATGTGATTTTCTTCATCATGCTTAACCTGCAACCGAAGTCTGTTCTTGGACTGGTGCTTGCTGCTGCTGCTGCTGCTCCAGCTCTGTCTCAAGCGTCTCGTCCAGCGTATCCACATCATCCATCATTTCTGGCATACTTTCTAGCCACTTTTTTATCCTGAAATTTTGCGGATCTAAGTACAAAATTCACCTAATAACCATGGGCAGACTGTGAACTTATTTGAATCAGCTCTTAACACAGTCTGGATCTCCTCACGGATACTGAGTAGGTAAGGAGATTCAGAAATCTTGGAATCACACAGTGTGTCAGTACCAATTTATCATCGAAACGAATGAATGACTCGTGAGGAAATTAGTCGCCCTACTGGTGAATTGCTTACTTTTAGCTGACTGCTGCACTGATATATAACGTCTCATGTTCACTAACAGGTACCATCACGGAGTTATCAAATAAAATATACCTTGCAATTATTTTTGAACGTGAAATTTTGGTGCCCGTTCCACAGAGATCAGTAATCGGCGTTTCCATGCTACGTGTCTCTTCTTGCTCAGAAATCAGCGTTAGTCTTCTTTCCTCGTCAACCAGCATTTGCTCACTACATGCTCCGTTATCCTCAAAAAACGGCATTTCTGCACCTCGTGCTTCACTTTTTCCAACAACCAGTGTTTGTCCACTATTTTCCCTGCTTTCCTCAACGACCAGCATTTCTGCATCACGTGCTTCACTTCCTTCAACAACCGGTGTTTGTCCACTACGTGCTCTATTTTCTTCGGCAGCCGTCGTTTCTAAACCACATACTCCATTTTTCTCAATAGCCGATGCTCCTTCAATACATTCTTCGCCCTCCTCAGGGAAACTGATAACTGCTTGGAAACTATCGTCATCGCTCATTCCGCATTTCCCCTGTAAAAAAGCATCAGTGTGTTCAGTTGTTTTTCTGACTATTCGTACAGTTAAACTTCTTACCACACAAGTGTTTTAAAGTACCACACAAGCATTCTACATGTAAAGATGCTCAGGCCCTTTATGCATTACCCTTTCGAAGGCACTCAGCCTTCTCATATTTACGGTAAAGCTGCAAAAGCGCTTCAACTTTGATCTCGAATTTAAAAAAAACCTGAAAACGGCTAGTGTGTCTTTAGTGACATAATTTACGAAACTAAGAATGACACGTGAAGAGATGCGATACATACCACTGCTGATGCATGTATTCTTGAGAAAAGCTGCATGACAGCTTGAACTAATGGGGCCGGAGGCCGCTTTTATTACAACCGTTGTAATGGTGGCCCAGATGTAGCACTATCCAGCCAAAAATCTAAAACTTCTGACGCAGTATAATTCTTCATATTTCTATACAGTTTGGCTTGTAACCACAAAATAGGTGGGTAAAAGTGGTTTTTTTAGCATGGAAGCAGAAAGCATAAAAAGCTGCAAGGAAAGGAGAAAAGAGGAAGTTGTTATACAGCATCCATTGAAAAAATTGCCTGTAACATCAGTAACGCGGTCAGTGTTTCACTGAAAGGCACACTATCAAGTGCTGAAATTAGTTTGAATGGGTACTAACCTGATTATAAGACTTTGGGCTGATTTGTCTTAAACGGTCACCACGCACCCAAATGGTACTGATTCTGCGCTTCTTAAAAATACAGTGCATGAACAAACAAGCTCAGACAGTCCTTTTAGGGCTTTTTTGTTAGTTATGTTACCGAGGTACTTTATCTACCATGCGCTTACACGCCAAGCTTTTCGATCTTGAGCTGATCTTGTGAACGAAAACCCCCTTCCGAAAAAGCCTTATAGACGAGAGGGAATTGAACCACTCCTCTTCACATCCGGACGCAACTATCCACTACACCACCGGTCTTTGTGTTCCAAATTCACCCTGACAGCACATCTACTGCGTATTTGCAATTCGATGCACAACGCACATTTCTTTTCTTGGTTGCCTTACGTAGGCAGTATGCAGTTCTTTGTGTTGGCTTCTTCGCCAAGACGTGCGTCTTAAGGCGTGGTTGCGTGAACAATTTTGACAAAGATTGAAAATTTAAAATGAAAGTTTTGAAAATCGTTGTAAAAGGATTACTCTACAATTGGGCATTAGTTTTTTAACAGTATTGATTTTGCGACATACCTTCTTTTGCCGACTATTTTTGATTTTAGGCGATGTTTGCGATGGAGATGAAATCGCTGGCGTATGGACATCTGCTTTCTCATCCGACGGATTCTCATTAATTAGCGAGTGTGCGAGCTTTACAGAATCTCCAGCACTTAACGAATCTACAAGAGAAAGTTTGAAATTCTTGGTGCTGCTGGGATAGAAAGTGATTATGCTTGGTTCTCCCGCTTTCAGCGTGCGTGAGCTCTGTATTTTCTCCTCCCATCTTTCGGGGGATTAACGAACGCCGAGGACTGCTCATATTGCAGTGACATGCAACAAAGAAACTGATCAAATCTAGAAGCAGAATGAATTCTCATTCCGCGATCTGCACTGTTTTTTGACTGCAGAATTTTATTTATTGCCTACATGGAGTAGAATGGAAAAGTTGTCATGCCAGTTGCACGATAACCGGAATGAATCTGGCGATTAAAAAACGGCTATAGGACGGTGAATTACTTCTTAACTGATATGCTTTACCTACCACCAATAATGCTAGTAGTCCCTGAATTAATGTCTTGCCCAACGATATAGCTCGAATATGAGTCTGACGTCATCAATGACTTATTTTTCTCATTATTTATTTGAACAGCAGCATATCCAGGACCATTTTCTCGATTTTCTTTCACTGTAGCCAGTTCTTCTTCAGCGCAGTCCGAATCCTGCAAGTTACCACTTGTCATCTCTGCTCATCAGTTCTCCTTAACTTCATCAATTCTGTAGTTCCTCCCTCAGTTACTACTAAATATTTTTCTAATATTCCTTTGCCAACGGTTTTCACCAGTCTTGTCAGTGGCTTTGATAAAACTGACTGTAATAGCTTTAATAAAGATATTACTTATGACACATATGCAAAAATATAAAAATAAATTAAAAAATTAAATGAACAGGAATGTTTTGATCCATTAATGCTTCAGTCTGCTTTAACGACACCCAAAGCGTTGCGCTGGCGAAGTCCAGTTGTGATGCAAAATAGGAATGTATCCACATAAGCCATATGCATTCCTATTCAGCGCCTCAGCTGGATCTCACCAGTATGACGGATGTAGTAACACTAAATAAAACTAATCTTTATATGAAAATGAGTATTGTAAGTGGAGAGAAAAAATGATTCTTGCTTCAAATTTTTCAGAAAACGAATCTTCGTTTTTTTTTTCTGAATCTCATATAGTAGAAGCTAACAATCAGAAGTGTTACCATAGTGAAAGATCCGGATAATTCGGTGGTCTCATCACTCGAAAGTCCATAGTCGTCCGGCATTCTCACGACACCAGGTATTTTCTCGGGACGAGGAGTGATTTCGCATACACTCGGATCTGAACGAAACCGCACGCGTCTTGCTTCTCGCTGTTTTTTGTTTCTGCGAGTATCCACTGACTAAAAACAATCTAGTGGAAAGATATGGATCACCTGTAAAATATTCATTTCTAGAAGGCCAGGGCAATCACTAGTCCAGAGAGAGTGTACAAGAGTTTTCCTCTTGCTCTTCCTCTAGCACTCAGGAAAGCACTGAAATCTGTCCGGAAAAAAAGCCTGCCATGACAGAAAAAACGTGTCTCATCAAGATTTTCCCATTGCTCATTGCACTGGCAGAAAAGCGTATCCACGCTAACTTTTTTTGCCTGATGCCAATGCTTTCTTCTGATATACCTCAGTGTAAGAAAAGCAAGTTTCCCTATTTTTTAAGCAAATTAATTATGCATGTGGCTCCAAAAGCACTAACGTTTTCACAGTTTGCTTTGGACACACCTCCTGCGGTCTCCAACTTATCCTCGTCCAGTGCACCATTCCCAGATCCTGGAAGTTTGCCGTTCGTCGTGCTGCTCCCGATCTCCAAACAGTTACTATCATCGCTTTCCTCCATGTCCATCTTCCAGTCCGTATGCCCGCACCAGAGCTGATTTGGAAGCTGCCGTTTACGGCTAGCCGTACACCTAAATGTAATTGTTGGCAGAAAACCTCGCTATTTATATTTATGCGCTTACTGTAAATTCGCATATTTCTTGTTACACAAAATTTCTTTTGTGTTAGACCACTTAAGTTTGCATAATCCACTTTCATGCAAAAGAAGATAAACCCAATAACTTAGTTTGAACACATTCAAACTTAATAATTCAGTTTGAACTCAACTCCGCCACTGAAATAATCAACTTCTCTACGATTCGTTCACACATTTTGATGATACCTTTCGTACAAATTTAGTTCCTGCGTAAGCCTAAATCTCGCGAAAGTTTTGACGCCGAAATTAATAAGTCGGAAACCACAAAAGCTAGAAGGCTGAAATTTTAGAATGCTCCCTGCTCGTGTATAACTTCAAAAGATTCAAACCCGCCATCCACTTGCTTGTAAATAGCTCTCGAAAATGGGCATCTTCGACAACCTTGCTAGTGGGTAGCTGCTTTTGACGCTTGTTACCACTGATTACCTCAGAGTATTTCGATTTTTAGGCAGAGTGGAGTGCGGAGGAGATTTCACTTTTGAATAACTACGGAACTTCGCGAGATGAGTTTTGATAGCAGAATACAGGAGAGCGATTTTTTACGGCTTTGCAGCCATTTACCATACTTGCTAGCCTGAGAACCTAATTTTATAGCCTGGTATTGACTCTAATCAAACTGTCATCGACGAGTCCATTCTCAACCTCGCCTTCCTGAACGTGCTAGTGATTCTAAAAAATGCCGACCAAGAACCGCAAAATAAAAGGCACTGAGAATTTGTTACTGTTCCTTTCACGTCACCACTGTCCAGAAAGTCACAAACCCCAAAATGAGGCAGAGTAGATAGCTGTAGCGCACTGTCGATGGCGAGCATATTAAAGATCGTGGTTATGAGGCGCGAACCCCGTAGAAGGCAGGCGCGAAATCGAACTCACAAATACCATAGAAAAATATTGGAAAAATATTTATAAAAATTACATTTCATGCACGAAATGACAGCTGTGCCACAAAGTATCCGAAAAGCAGCAGAACATCGTACAGCTCCGTACTGGATTATTCCAACTACTGCCACTTCTTTAAGCGATCCCCGTCATAGGCGCATTCGATCCACGCATGGCCAATGAAACTGACCATTGACCATTACGATGCCCTTCAAAACCAATTATTCCTTCTCCTAGCTGCATCTAGACAATCCGCATTCCGGATGCTCAAATATCAAGGCTGATAGACATGGAGCCGCAACCAAATGCCCCACAAGTCAGCTGCTGGTTATCCGATATGTGTACTGTGGATATACATAGAGTAATAAACAGCAAGTGAATGCTGTCCTACTGGAATTCATTTTTTGCGAAAAAAATCCCAAAATCCTCATGCACCACCAATGGAAGAAACTACCTGAGGAATTATCTAGTGGAATGGGAATGATGCCCCTCTTAATGGGTACCAATATGTTCTTGATTATGCATCACACAGGCGACGGGCTTATATAAGACATGGTTTGCTCGGTCGCTTATCATTTTTATCATTACTAACATTTCGAGTGGTTCGTTGTTCCATCATTTCTTTTAATTTCAAACACTCTGATGAGAAACTCCGTCGCTGCGAAGGCTATAATATGTGCATATAAACAAGACAGCTTTGGCAGAGCCGGGAAAGACACCTGTGTTACAGACTTGCTTGCTAAATGTAGGTGATACTGGGCGGCTACTATGCTTAATTAATAGGAATGCCAAGGCCACCCGGACTTCGCTGTGGGCGTTTCTTATTAACAGGATTACTAGGATTCCTGACTTTAGGACATTACTAGGATTCCTGACATTTTTGTGCACTAGCTCTTTTCTGTAGTTCCGTTTTTCGAAGCGATCCACATCAGCAGATATCGAGTTTTTTTTTTCCTTTTTTTTAATAATTTGAGTTGCTGCAACATTCTAACCATGATTGTGATTATTCTTATGAACATAAAGTTTAACGTATTTTAGTTAACTCTGAATTTCTAGGCATGTAAAGATAGTGGTAATAATAAAGTAAATTATTTAATAAAACAGGAATTTTTCGGTTTATTAAGTCGCAAATAAAAGTAGCACTGTTGTCGTGTACTAACTAGCCCAGGACTCTGCCAGTGGAACAATCAATTCCTTCACGATTCGCTCGTTCATTTCGAAGGAAAATAGGTCTAGCATACACTAAAGAGTCAAACCCGCTATCAGCTTGCTTGTAAGCCACCCTCGAAGGAGTGAGCAATCGATGGTCTTTCGAATGGGTGATTGCTGTTGGCATTTGTTACTACTTGTGTTAATTCCTGCCTCTCGTGGAAAGTGAAAACGAAGGGGATTTGATTTTTGATGCATTGAGTCAGAGTAAGCAAGCCTATAATAAGTTTTCCAGTTAGCAATTCTAAAAAAATGCATAAATGTTTTTAAATTTGAAGCGAGCAGGGATGACGGCGAAGGTTAAAGCAGCGGCGTACCGTCTGACCGGTGGCTCAAAAACTGTCTACAGCGCAGAATACGAATCGAAAGTAGCGCTGTTTCACACCTTCAGGAATCAAACCGAAAAGCTGATTTCGCAGCTTACAAAGCTCGTTACGGTAGGCATTATAAATAATGCTGTTTAAAAACAAGGTTTCAGTCTCAAAATGGAAAATATGTCTCTCAAACAAAACTAAATCCTGGATTTCCAGCAACTTCAGTTCTGCAACCTCCTACTGATAGGCCACCAATATCCCTCAACACTGGTTTTTTGACTCAGTAAAATTCAACATCTCAGAGATGAAACTGACACTGCTTCTTCAGAACACTTGTCGGTAATTCACCTCCAATACACTGGCCGTAAGTGTTAGTGCCACAGCTATAAATTATTTATAGCCCATTCCTGTATGATTTCGAGGAAAAATGACGGTAATTTTCCAGGACAATATGGCAACCGAAGTGATGCAGAAGTTGTCGAAGGATAATGCGGAAATGGGCATGAACAAGTTTGAACGAGTTGGTGAGGCGCTGCACAAATACGGTACGCAGCTTGACGACGACCACTCGGCAGAGGTTCTAGAGAAAGCAAAAGATGTCTTCGAAAAAATGGGTCAGGAGCACCGCTCGCTACGAACTAACATCATAGAAAAAGTACAGAAGCCACTGAAAGAATGGATCGATGTAAGTGCACACTCGATTTGACTATTGGAGCTATTGAAGCAAGGATAGTTTGAGAGATTCAGAAATACCGGATTAAGAATATCTCACATCAAATTACGTTTGATACCACATGGGAGAACCTAAAAAGGAACCAGAATTTTTTTTCAAGAAAACCATCCGCATTAAAATCTCATACATCTTTGGGATATTCATTCTGAAATCCCTAGTTGTTCATTTACACAGTTCTAACACGGCAGTTCTGAGCAGCATTTGCTTTACATTAAGTGCTAAGTTCGTTGTTAAGTTGAAACAGAATTTAAAATGCTATTTAAAGAACAGATATTAGCTAACAGTGAAGTGAACTGGATTTATTAAAAATTGAAACCTGTAGCATGTAAGAAGAAACAATAATTTAGCAGCCATTAAGAAGTATCGCCCCATCAAGTTGCCTTCATCCGCGCCACAACTGTGCTTCATCAGTATAACCATTCTTGGCCGTTTTTCTAGATGGATTGACCAATGCGATATAATTTAGCGGTCACTTCTTGCGATCCTGATGCTCTTTTTGTCCCTTAAAAGGATTACCAGCACAGTGGTTCTCCGCATATGCAACTGACAAAGCTTTAGCTGTTTATCAATATGTAATGAGTATCACAAACTTCTCTCAAGCGTGCCACTTCTCGACCGAATGTAGCTAGAAGGTCACCCTCACCATGCTTCAGTTCCACTCACTCTGTCCCGGTCCTTCTCTTCGCCTTTTCATCAAAGAAAGCTAATTCCCTGAAGAATATTTTAGACAGATGTTTCAGAATAGGAGAATAAGAAAATGGGGTGATCGTACTCAAATGATGGAAATTTGCCAGGCCATTTTTAAACCCACTGCAGGCATCTTACCTCCACAGTTCGTTCTTGAATGCTTTAGACGGATGCGAAAGATACCGGCAAAGAGCTGAAAACTTTGGAAAGTAGAAGAGACGAATTGGATTGTGCCATAAATAAGCTGCGCAAAAAGCAGGATGACGCTGATTGCCAAGTAAGCACACATCAATTAGAGCGCCTGGATTTCGCGCACTTTTGCGCGCAGCTGATTCTCATGAGAAATTTCTTTGTCAAAATGGAAGAACCGTGTCGCCAGTGCGCTTTAACAGCCTGTAGTAAAACCTAGGGCTGCTCAGAGTTTTAAGCTAGATTCCATCTAAAAACGCTCGACCACATCAATTTGCGGCATGTCTCTCATGCCACAGTTTTTGTCTCAAAGCCCGTGCGATCATGAGTCATTGCTAGTAGTTAATCTGGCTGCCCTTTTAATGAATGACAATTTCGCTAAAATTGCTTGCCAAAAGCTTTCCTTGTCTTTGCGTTTCCAGATTCGCAACTTACACATGATGCATCCTTGTAAAATTTCAGTTTTCTATCTTTTCTGTTTTCCAAATTGGATATGTGTTGAAATTCCCGTCAAACTTTCACGTATTAATACGTGAGATCTGGATACTCAGTTTAATTTTTTTGAATTATGTGTAGACAAGGAACATTCTTCTGAAATTTCAGCTTCCTAGCATTCCACAAGTTAGCAGTTTCCCAGCCAAAACTTTTACTTGTCTGCACATGAAACGTAAACGTAAGTGAAAGTTGATGTCACTTTCCTGAAGCCAAATTTGGCCATGAAGCACAGTGGCAAAACTTCTACTTCTAAGCTTGCTTGGTTACAAATGAAATACCCGGACAGTGGCATACATACACACACACGCACACACACACACTTACATACACACACTCAAACACAAACATAGTGATCACGACATACGTTTCTGTTGACTGTTGCAGAAAAAAGTTGAACCATCCAGCTGTACTACCAGTACGAGTTTTCCCTGGTCCCAGCTCACTCGAATCATCGACGTTTGCCATTGCCTTTTTAAGAAGTAAAACAAAAAGCCAAGAATATTCTTTTTGACGTGTTTACATCCCGGACATTTCTGTAATTGTGACTAGTCAACAGTTTTTCTCCTCTAAGTTCTATTCTTTTACCTTAGTTTTTGAAGGGTAAAAAAAATGAAGCAGAAGAAGCGCACAAAGAACAGTTCGAGAAGGTCGATGAACTGCTGGACGAAGAAATCAAGAAATGCGTTAGTTTTCATCGCTTTCATCAAAAATCAAAGTTGGGAGTCCTCCCGTGGGGAAGGCATTTCGCATTATAGCACTTTCTAAAAATTTCAGTCAGTGAATAAATGCAGAAAGAACCGTCTTTGCCTGCATACAATAAATTATCTCGCTTTACAAAAATTTCAACAAAATCTGACAAATTCGTGAAGTTATTTGCGACTCGCTACTTTACTACCTTATGAACTGACCCCCTCCTCCTCACCCTCTTCCTCCTCCCTTCTCTGCTCCTCCAAACGATCGTTGCTTTTTCCGGAATCCTCAATTTGGCAAAACCATGAAAACTATTTATCTAACGAGTAATTTTTCAGCAGTCGGTGTTGTGTACAGCAATGATACAACTGATGGAAGTGCAAGGAAAATACAATAAAAAAATGATGAAAATTTTAAAGGTTCGAACACATACGTCCGTATACAAGCAGTTATATTTGCTGAGCTGCAAATACACTAGCAAATGTGCTAAAGGTGGCCAAGTAGTTAGTACAGACATTCCTAGTTAGTGATGTTACTGGGATGTATTTTCACACCGGATGGTTCTGAACCTCTTGCCTTCAAATAATATCCCCCGCTTGTTCGATGTATGTTTGTGATGAACTTTTGAGTAAGACAAAAGCTTATTAAAAATAATTTGTCCTTATGAACTGCATTTGAGCTGCTATAATTTTATAGAATTTCTACGATTTTATACGGGAAAATAAGAATTAACTTATTTTTCTACGTAAATAATTCACAAATGTGCTTTTTGGAACTCACAAGTTAGCTGATGTTTTAGATGACTCGCATTTTATGGGTAGGATACCTTTCCTAGAAGTGTCTAAAAGAAAACGAAAGTAGGCATGAGTTTAATGCAATGAAAGAATTTTGCAGCATGGATCTAAAGATTAATTGAATTGAATGATGGCGATAGACAGCATGTACAGGACGATGGGCAGTGAAACATTTTGGCGCAATCCTGTGGGAGCTCATATGAAGAAGGAAATACAACTTAAATAGAAACTTTAAAAAAAAAGAACTACTAAAAACTGATTCGTCAAGCGACAACTGAACCCTTTTCTCGAATTAAACTAATAAAAAACACCAAAAACTGGGTATTTACATATTGCACAGTTCTCATGTATTAGTGCTTGATTCATGAAGGCGAACAGCGGAGAAGACATCAAAAGTGCTAGGAAATTAGGCAGAGAAGGAGCTCTAAACCGTCCTGATAAAAAGTGTAGATTTAGTGAATGCACCTAAGTTGGAAAAAATCGCGCCCAGGAATTTCATTTAACAAATAAATTCAATAAATAAGTTCTGTACAAAAAGGCGACACGACTAGGAAGAAGAAATTTCAAAGGGTCACCATCAACTTGCTTGTAAGCAACCAGAGCCTTCGACAGCCGTGCCAGTGACTAGACCAATTTGGTCCTTGTTAGTGCTTCCGCCACTCGTGCAGAGTGATTACAGAGGGAATTCCACTCCTGACAGTTGAGGATGATAATTTTAAATTTTTAACTTGTTTTCTATCCTGAATGTGCGTGAATGCCACTGTTTCAGCTCATGATTTTAGCAGTCAAGGTTTCATCTGCTTCCAAGTTTACAGAATGTAACATTTGAAGTATATCAGTTCGAAATTTCCGCCAATACAAATCAGCGATGGGTTCTCCAACTGCAGGGAATGACCCACCAAACTTTTTTATATTAAAGTCTTTCAGCTTTGAGGCCTCTTACCGCAAAGCCAACTCTCCTACGGTGAGCTGAATGGAACTTCGAATTCTAGAACCAGTAACGGTTCTTTAGATTCTTTAGATTGCAGCGGTGAAATAAGCTCTGTAACTTTTCTGTTAACGCTTTTCGAGTTCAAGATCGAGGTTGGAAGCTTTCAAGAAGGGGCACACGTAACATAGCCTTTTCACGCTAAACCTTGTTGTAACGAAAAAATTTCATGTTTTTGTGACTATCTCTCTCTTTACGGACTTTGCGCTTGCATTCGAAGTTCATTTGTGTAGTGAACTTACGTGTAACAGCTGTCTACTCGTAACCAAACGATCTTTGAGTAGGAACTAAAGGAACTGGATTTTTTTCTTTTTACACTAAGGGAGCTACAAAAAAAAATCTAGACGCCCGCAAAGAGTGAACTTTCCTCATTTTATGTGTATCTATTTCGAACGACGCAGCAGGAACCAACAAGAAAGGGACTATTCATAGGGAAGTGTAAAATTTGAGAGAGCAGTGAGAATGTTGCTAACTTCCGCTGCTGCTGCTGTTGCTGCTCCCGGATAGTACATGCTAGCTGGATGCTAATTCGCTGTGTGAGGCACTAGAAGCAGGAAAAAATATTGTAATAGCAGTGAGCAGCTTTGCTTTGCCTCACTTCAGCTACTGCGCCAATCTCCCCGCTCTGGCTGTCTTGCCCTGGCACAAAATTCGAAATTCTACGTTGCTATACTAGCTAGCAATTCATCCTTAATCCGGTCTTTGTTTTCCACATTCCATCGAACACGCCCAGCAACGGCTCTTCTTTCCAATCATGATATCTTGTAAATTTCCCTTGTATTATTCATTCTGTTGTTTGCCATTGATCCGATTAATAATAATTTTAGCTTTTGTCTGCTACTAATCCGATTAAAAATTTTCCTTAACTGCAATTTTTTCTCAAGCTACTTCTGCCAAGACCAGTGGAATATCGTCTAACTGAAGCTACAACTGCAACATCGGCTAACACCTATTTCCCAAGTTATGATTAAATAACTTTTTTTTAATCAAGACTCAAAACCCCTCTCTACCCTTTCGCTCTTGTAAGGGGCGGAAGCACTCGGAAGTAGCTCGAGCGGTAGCAAATGTTGTTAGCAACAACCAGCTGTCTATGGCTCCCTCTTTCGAGAGTTGCTTAGTAAAAAGCTCGAATGGCGGATTTGATTCCCCAGCATGTACCAGCACTAAATCATTCAACCAATTAGAAGTAATACGACTTTTTAAAGTCATATTTAAATATGTCATATTTAAATATTTGATTTAAAAGTCATATTTAAGTTATATTTAAATCACCAAAATCATATTTAAAGAAATAATAATATGACTTCTCCTTCCTATTTCAATATACCTTTTTCTATTTTTGAAGTAATTTAATTGTTCATATTGCCACATATTGTTTAAGCCCTCGTGAACTCAAAAATAGCCCTCTCTGTGGCACTGTTTCAGGTTTGTATGTACTAATTATCGCATTTTCATTCAGCAGACCAAAATTCGTAAGCCAAGACATTCTTCACAATCAGTATTGGTGAAAAATAGGAATACTCAAAAATGGCTTGATTGTCGCACACATTGTCTATAAGCAAGCACGTCTTTCGAGAACTGCTTAGAAACAAGCTGGTGGCGATTTAAACTTTCTGAAATTTACCAGTACTAATTAATTATTGAAATGAATAAGTGGGTCGTAGAAGAATTAATTCCTGGTTCAGCAAATCGAACTGAATAGCAATAATCGGCAGAATGGTGATCATGATTTTGAAAGATTTTCTACTTATATGCTGAGGTTTTCGAAGCAACAATTTTTTGTGCTGCGGATGGAAATTCGCGCTTTTTTGACGCTTGTTGGTATTTTTAACGGATTTCATCTTTACCACAGATACTTGCGAAATATCCGGAAAGTAATAGAAAATGTAAGTTTCTTGCGGCAGCCCAAGTACCGTATTTGAGAGCATGGGGGTCTCGGCTGTACTGGATTGTTGGTCTGGTGAGTCAGTTCAATTCAATACCAGCTCGGGCCGTCCTCCCTGTTTTTCGTCCAAGAGAGGTTCTGCCCGCCACCGCTTGTTCCTCCTGTGAGCCTCCTTCAAGAAGCTGGCCTTTATCCCCGTTAAAACGTTTCCCCACCCCCTGTTAGAGGGAAAAGACAGTATAACAAAAACACATTCCCGGCAGCAGCGCTGGGAATTTCCGCTTTCGGCAAGATGTTCGCGAGATCTGTCGAGATGTTCGCGACATCTGCATTACGGTGTATCGCAGCGCAAATTTTGTTTTGATTTTACTTTCGAAATTTTCTCGTAATTTTTCTTTTCGAATCTCCTCGCTCCGCGACAGGGCTAGCATAGTTTGTTGTAGCATGAAGCAAGTCACAATCCAAAAAACTCGGGAATAATAGATGAGGGGGGAACGACCCCCTTTCAATTCATACCTTTAAAAAGGAGTTCCATTCACGACAATGAACAAATGCAAGTGCATTTGTAGAATGATTCGAAAACTGCTCTGTAATAGTTGTTACAGACGACTTTGGTCCCGCAACGAACCATGTAGTATCGTGAAGCCATTCTTCCAGACGTGTAGCTATGCATTCGGTGACGTAACGATTCATTTTGCCGGGCGTTCGTCTGGCGCTGCAACAGTGAACAAAAGCATGTGTTGTTACGACCTGGGGAGCTAATTCAATGTTCCAGGCGAACAGTGACGTGTCGAACCGGTGCAGCAGCAGTAGTATTATTATTGGTTTATTCAGTGAATCGAGTCGAAGATTGAGCGAATAACAGAAAGGATGCTGTTTGTGGATAACTTCAGGCTGGACCAGGAAATTTTGCTTGGCGCAGCCAGCCGGGTGCAGCGCCTTCGGATGTATCCCTACTTCGATATCGCCCATTATATGCTCGTTAGTTGTCTTTTTTCCGTTATTTTTGTTAGGAGCAAAGTGGGAAAACCAGTACAGGCCGTGGTCCTCTTAGGATCGTGTTAATAAAAACGATGAACTGTCCGTAGGCTGTTAAAAAAAAAAAAAAAAAAAAAAAAAAAAAAAAAAA
>UYRT01000064.1:0-15619 GCA_900617915.1 Gongylonema pulchrum
ACAGACAACCTCTCGTCAATATGCGTTTTTTGCATTGCATTGCTGCAAAAAACGCATAAAAATTAGTATTGAGAGAATGAATTAGAACACAGCATACCTCCGGATTGATAGGTTTCCCGTTTTCGAGGTACGTTTTAATGAGTTCTTTAACAGAATCAAATTTAGCTTCGTCATTTATGCGCCAGCGAATTTTGTCGCCTTTCTTTTTCCTGCGGATCACCACGTGCCGAATCTGTTTTTTTTTAATCCACTTTTGTAACAGATATGTTCAAATTGTTCAAAACTATTTTCTTGTCTTTTGTTTTTGTTGCAGTCATAGAAAGGAAAAAAACAGAAAAGATTCCTTGTAAACAATCAGCAAAAACTTGTTCAGATCAAGAATACCAAGACCACCTGGGCTCTCAATGTGAATATCCTGTGTTAATGATGTTGCTTGAAGCAGCTGCGCCAGGCCTTCCAGTCCAGCGCTGCATGCCTTCAGTTAATATTCTCACATGCCCATTATATATGTTCCATTCCCACTGTTTTGGGAGTCGCTTACGCATCGTCTACTTTTTCGTGAATACTTTTTGCTAATGCATGACTTCTTCCGGCTATGAGCATCGCGAATAGTGCGGTATGTACATTTGCATTTTAATTCCTTGCGGTGAAATTTTGCGTGTGTTTAGCTTATGCTGGAAAATTTCCTGCCATAACTTTAGCATGTCCGTGTGTGAAAGGTATATATGAAAGTCAGGTTTTAACTTGTGGAGCCGCTGATGGCAGTGAGTCCCTTCTTAGATTTTAGAATTCTTAATTCCCTGGAAAAGCTGTTGCTACCGACTTTTAATACATCAAAATTCATGAATCATCAGCTTTTATACGTACCGCGGATGGGTCTTCTTTGCTAGAAACACGTACTGATATGATGAGTTCGCGTGGATCACCCACTTTCGGTTGTGTCACCCGAAGTATAAAATCGCCCACCTGTAACTGAAACTTGTATATTTTCTAGATATAAGATCAAACCGCAACCGCCTATAATCCTAAGCCACGACGAACAAGTCTGCGGGTGCATCGAGCTGTCCAGTGCCTCGCTAGATGGCTAGTAATTAACTAACAAACCCGTTTTGGCTAGTGGCAACTACAGCCATAAGATTGTGAAGACAACTGGGATGATGAAGTGCCAAGCAGAAATGAGCTGTAATTGTCTGCAGTGAATGAGCTGAAACTGAAGGAGCAGTGATCCTCTTTCTGGATGCGTATGCTAAATTTTCTTTTTCTTGGCTGATTTTTGGATATTTTCAAGTTTAATTTTTTATCCTTCAAGAAATTGTAATCAAAGTGAGAATGATTTTACTAGGAAACCTGTTTATAGTGTGGTGAGCAGAGATGCAAATTCCACCTCTTTCAGTAAGTAAGGGAGATCTTCGCGAGGAAGGAGTCCATGATAAAATTCTTCCTGTTCGAGTTCCTTGAGTGCATCTTGAAACCATGTCTTATCGTCATGCTCACCTTGATTCCCCATTCATGAGGTTTACTTCCTATAATTTGAAAATTTTTGGGAAAAATCCCTGATGTACTCAAGTAAAATAGATTTGACAAGATGGAAGATCCGGCAGGATTTGTGGAGATATCTGGAAAGACGAGTTGTCGTGAAACTCGGATAAGATTCGATGATGTGTCAAGAGGTTAATAACGAATTTTGAAGAATTCACTATGACTGAATGGTTTTCGACAAACATGAGAATTTCTTTATAGTATTAGACACTTCCTTTTCTACCTCACAAACTCTTCGACTTTTGTGGATGCTCCAGTAGCTCCAAATTTGACGTGTAAGCGTCTCAGTTTTGCTCCAGCAAGGCTGGGAAGTTCACATGTCGAACTTCAAATCGTGCACATTCTTCACACCTTGCGGAGCATCTGCGAAACATCCTGCATCTCCTCATGCATTGTTTATCCGTTGTCTAACAATGCTTGTAATCGGGTTCTTTCCAGAAGACATTCCTTTCCGATCCTCTTCTCGGAACCTGGCTTTTCGGCACGACTATTTTTTCAGAGAGCGAAGGGGCAAACCGACCTAATAAGTTGATTGGTAACAAGAAAACTACTTTTTTTGCCTAATTCGTTTCTTTTATACTTTTTAGTTCACGAAAATAAGTACATCCTTAGCATCTGACGTGCTAATTCTTAGAGAGCTATAAACATCCTATGCTTTATAACAACAGGAAAACTTCCCGTGTATATGGGCTGTATTCCCCCTGAGAATATTCTGATACTTTGATTACTTGCATTTCACAGTGTCGGTATTCGGTGCAATTGACAACTTTTCCAGTTGCTTTGACAAATGCTGTATTGTTTGGTAGTCAGCATGTTGGCGATCTTGACATTTTCATCTATTGTAAGCGTCGCTAAACTTATTGTTCTCCCAGTAGATGCACTTTGATAAGGCTTTAGTCGTTTCAAGATTTCATGTGTATGTGTGTTTTGAGTACTACCACTCAGAAGTAAGAATGTGACTTCTCATAAGCCTAAATTCGAGTGATAATGAGAGCTGCGCATGTGGATGGGCTGAGTTAGTTCAGAATAAATAGTAAGTGCAAGTTTACAACAGTTCCCTCAGCAGCTGTTATTTTTTCGATGTTTGAGTGCATTGACAGCTGCCTCTCATTTTCCAGTGGTTTTGATTTTTTTGAGCCAACAGTGTAAGTGAAGTCAAAATCTCCTCCGCACCTCACTGTAAGAGGGAAGAAGACTCTCGGAAGAAGCTCAAATAGGGCTGTTACTTTCATGCTTAAGGTTTCGACTCCAGCGGTGTAAAAAACAACTCCCCTAAGATTCGTCCATCTCTGTCGACGGTAAATTGATACTGCCAGAGAGACAAACCTGCCATTAAATTGCTTTTAAGCAACTTTCGAAAGATGGGGATCCATTGATAGCTTTTGCGGCGAGTGTTTGCTGCTGACGTATGATTACCGTTTGCTCTAATTTCGAGTGCATTTTGCTAAATGATTTGTCACTTGATAGTTCTTCTGTTAGAGCAGTGAATCAAAGTCAGTCAATTTATTAGGCATCAGTATCAGTTCAGTACAAATTATAAGCAGTCCTGTAAATATCCCATAAGTTTCCCTTGAAGACCATATTCGTTGAACTACGCAGTTAGATCACATGAATTGACGATTGCCAAACTTTCATTTGTCCGATTCCATTTGCTTACTGTGCCAGTGAGCCGTCTTTTCGCACGTTTTGGAAGAAAGATAGTACAATTTGTATAGTCGGAAGAGAGTCGATTGCATGTGGTGGAATGCTGCATGAATTGCTTTCGGTTTTAGATCCGGGAGATGAATTTCATCTTCGAATCGCAGCAAACTGCTACTAATCAACGTTCATTTCATAGTTGTTTTGGCCTCTCTAAAGAGGGAAAAGTAGCACAGATATCGTCTACATCGGTGGGAATCAGTAGGCAGTGATGAAGCAGTAGCAGTAGGCAGCGAATTCGATACAGTAGTGAACCGGTAACCAGTCCGTGTCAGTAGTGAAGGATTTCGGAAGAAACGCGGTGGAATCGAAAGAGCGAATCACGGTAATTAAATCAGTGCCCAGAATCACGTGGACCGTCCGCTACGCGTATGGCTTGGGTCATTACAAAGGACGTGATTTGGGCTTCTATAGCGCATTTGTTTGTAACGGCATGGCAGGAAGTGTACCGGTTCGCCATTTTCAATCTTAATTGATAACTGCCCGAGGAAGCGACCGACAAAACAATAGTCTGCGAGGTATTCCTGGAACTTGTACCATTGCGGCAGGGTGATCCACAGCGTTGACGTCCCAAGATTATTCTGTCTCACATATTCGCGGATATCATTCTTTACTTTGTGATAATTTTCCATGATAAAAGTGGAGACTTTTCTGCCGTGCGTAACCGAGTAGTATTGGTGAAGCGCTTGGCCAAATGCAACCGTACAAGGGCTGCTTATGGATTGGTCGTCTTTTAAATCAGGACGCATAAAATGCTTCTGGTCAAATTCCAGCAGTGGAAACTCGACTCTTGAAAGTCGTATCGGTTTGCTGAAAAGAGTTCGGTGCAGCACATTTCGATGCACAAAACGAGAAATAAAAAATTGTTAATTGCGAAACGATGATATAAAAACAAGGCGATGGTGCCTTTAATAATACCCTTGTTTTCAGCGATCTGATTTTGTTTGACAACCACAAGGAGCAGTCTGTTCTCCAAGCACAAACAGTAAATCGATCCGCTCCACGAGAGGAACTATCGAGAGAAACTACTGAAACAACTAGCTCCCCACTTGACCTCGTTCGTCAAGCAGTCCAGAAAAGCGTGCCTTCGGCGGTCCTCTGCAGTCAGAAGCAATAATAATAATTGCTCTAGAGGACCGTCCACGACAGCCTTCTTGCTGTTGTTCTCCAGTTGAACGGATCGAGGAACCTAAAAACGAGCCTGTCAAGTCGAGAAGCCTAAAAACGGCAGCCTTCCGTTGTTTTAGCCTGTGTAACTCAAATTACCGCAGAAATTTAACAAAAATCGGCAATAGAAGAATTATCCACGAAAGTCAAGGTGCACAAAGAGCACGAGTTTTAAACTGGATTAGGAAATTCGAGTGTGTAAATGGTGAAACATTGTCGCTGAAAGATCTTGGCACATACTGCATTTCCCTACAGCGGCACTGATGTGCTTATCGCAGTCAAACGGCAAGCGGTTGGAAATTAATAAATTTAATTAAATAATGAAAAAGCTAATTTCTTGGTTATTTTTAAGCATGCTAATCAACCCTCTTGTGCTTATATGCTAATGAAAGATAGATTCCAAAACACCGTTGATTTCTTCTCAGAGTGTCATATCGATGAAACTGTATTCACATCCATAAAAACACTGTGGTGAAGGCAGTGAATTGAACGACTGCATGGGTGGCCTCCGAAGCAATGGGACGTGTACACCGACTAGGTTGTTGATGTTAACTAACTGATGGTATGCAGTCCAGAATCAAAAAGCCTGGTCGGCATTATTACTATTACCGGTGTATAGATGCATCCCGATGAAATCACTGACACGAGATATCCACACCACTTTTCCGGGCGCCCTTTTTATTCCTTATCAGTGTTTCATTTCAAAATTTTGCCTATTCTGTTTTCCTTTTTCCCAGCGATTTGTAGTAGTACATTATTTTGAATTTCGTAGTAATCCTTAATAATAATAATAATAATAATAATAATAATAATAATTACATATAGTTGTTACTGTTCTGTTTCATTATAACTATTATTATTAGTTATTATAATTTCATCTTTTCTG
The DNA here is from genome assembly GCA_900617915.1 of Gongylonema pulchrum. Lineage (NCBI taxonomy): Eukaryota > Metazoa > Nematoda > Chromadorea > Rhabditida > Gongylonematidae > Gongylonema > Gongylonema pulchrum. The sequence goes on from UYRT01000064.1 coordinate 5,291, forward strand.
CTTCGATTTCTATCACTGTCGTTATTATTATCATATTTATAAGACCAATAAAATTGTAGATTAAAATGTTATTCCATTGCCTTACTTCTCCTTATTATTCCTAATATGCATAAATCATAACGCTTGGTAATTCATAAGTTTATTCCTTCAGATCGATAAGGTACCTCGTTATGGTTTAGGATCAAAATTTAGAGCGGAGTGGTGATGCTCAATATATGCCAGTGACATCCCAAAATGGCTAAATAATTGCCGAGTGACTCCGTTGAGAAAACTGTTGGGCTGGTAATCCTTTCAGGAAAGCGTCAGGATCGTTAGTAGGCTGACCACACGACGATTTGGCATTGGTTAGAGCAGCTGAGGAAGTTGCCAGCTGCATAGTTAGGAGAAACAAAAACTGTCGCTGATTAAAATACCAACTTTCTGTATAACTTTTTTTAACAATGAATAAAAGGAAGCTTAAATTTTTTTTTTGGAGCTTGACGGCGGGCATGGTGCAATGGGAATTAGCAGTGTTATATTGCAAGGACGAGGTTTGAGGGATCGACTCCGCCGCTGGGAAAACGGATTCTTTGATAGTAAACTAGTACTGGAGCATGCCAGGGATTTCAAACCCATCATCAGCTTTCTTTTAAGCAATTGTCGAAAAAGCGCCACCAGTCAGATTACTTTTGATTGCCTCCATCTCCTAAAAAAGATCAAATAGAGAAAAGAAGTTTTGAATTTGGATTCACTTTCCACTTGATAATTATGCGTTTTTGCATATATGCAAATGCGAAAACGCATATTGCGACGACCCCGGTGTGCGTGTTTGTGTGTATTTGTGTGTGTCTGCCCGGGTATTTCAACTCGGCACCAAAGCAAGCTTCGACGCCAAAACTTTGCGAGTGAATTCTCCGGCCAGGTGCCACTCCAGAACCCCGGCACCAACCCTCACGCACGTCTGGACCTCGGCTACGAGTAACTCAAAGTCTTGGCGGGAAAATCGCTGACTTGGGAACGAAAAAAGCTAAAAAGCTGGAATTTTGGGATTGTGCTCCCCGTCCATATAGAACTCAAAGACCTCAGGTGTGCGCGTTTCCCTCGTACGGCCCCGTGAGGGTTGCTGGCGCGAAAGTCGCTAGCTCAGGAACCAGGGAAGCTGGGGGGCTGAAACTTCCAGCGAATATTCCCAGTTCATCTACAACTTAAATTTATCAAATTCAGCCCCCTGTTATGTGTGGTTTTCACGTACGGCCGCGTGAAAATTTTTGGCGAGGGAAGCTGAGAGGCTGAAACCTTCAAGAAATTTTTCTAACTCGTCTACAACTTAAATTTATGAAATTCAGCCCCCCGTTATGGGTGATTGCCACGTACGGTCCCGTGAAATTTTCTGGCTGGAATTTGGGTAACTCGGGAACTGAGAAAGCTGGGAACCTGGGATTCCGAGGGAATGTTACCTGTCCAAGTATGGCGTGGACAAAAAATTTTTCCGAAATTCGAGGACCACTTTGTCAGAGTTTTCTAGCTAGCGGAATTTCGAGTAATCTTATCGCAGCACAAGCACTGCAAAAACGCATGATCGCACGGGCCCGCTCAGTGCGCGTAGCCAATGATTTTTATATCGGGACAATAAATCAGCGCCAGTCAGTTTATTAGAAATTAATGTTCAGTCAGTACAAAATAAAGACAGTTTTACAACGTGCCTACGTCTTCTTCAATTGGTTGCTGAACTCCGCTGATAAGTATGGTGAAGAAGTACCGAAAAGTGTGTCAAATTAGCACATCATGGTTATTCGGCACAAATCCAGATCAAATGGTCAGGCAGCTTTCACGTTTACGGATATATCGGTGGCTGCGAAGGGACGTGATGCGGGCTTTTGGATCGCTCTCTTTTAAAACGACACGGTCTGAAATGTGCTGGCCTGGAATCAACTATCTCGATGGATAGTTGTCCTGCATAACGTCGAACCAATTGATCGCACACGGTATAATCCTGGAACTTATACCAGTGTGGCAGGATAATCCAGTGTCTTGATCCATCCAGTTTATTTTTTCTCACATATTCCTTTATATCGTGCATCACTTTTGCGTGATTTTCCATGATAAAACTAGAGATTCTCCTACCATACGCCACCGAATAGTATTCGTGAAGCGCTTCGCCGCGTGCAGCCGTGTACGGGCTACTTACTGATTCATCTTCTTGCAGATCATAATGCAAAAAATGTTTCTGCTCGAAGCGCAACACTGGGTATTTTTCTCTTGATATGTGTTCCTTAGGCACTACTCTGAAAGACGTTTGACCAGGATGTATTGCCTTTCTGCTCACAAAATGAGAAATCAAAACAAAATAAAGCAAAAACAAGGTAGTAGTGATATTTTAATGATATTTTTTCCCAAAAATCCTAAACAACGGTTTTCAGGAACAGCTGCAAGAAGCAGTCCGCTTTCTGCTCACATGCATCAAGAACGTCTTACTCCACGAGGATAAACTTCCGAAAACTGGATCAGCTGGATTCAAAGTGGACCTCCTCCTTCATCACACATCGCAGAAGAAGAAACTGTCTCCAGCAATCTTCCTATACATCAAAAACGAAAGTAATAACTCGTGATAGAGGAGGGTCTTCAACAACCATCTTCTTCCAGTTTTTATAATCAAACAGAAAAATAATGCTAGCTGAAGAACTTGCATGACGGGTCTCCGTTCCGCTGCAGCCATTGTAATGCAAATTTGCATAGAAAACTAATTAAAATCGACAATGAACAAGCTACGAAGACTGAAATATCAGGATCGGTATATGAACCAAAAGAAATGATATCTTAACATGCCTTTGCATTTTCTAGCGATAGTTAGTAAGTTAAAAGTTAGTTAAATGAAAGGAATGCTTTTTGTCTTGCTTTTAAATATTCTAATTAACTTTTTTCGCGTATATTCAAATGAAAGGCTGCCAGTTGGCCCGGGTTTTACAGTAACGTCAGTGTCCTCAAGATGTCGTATCGGAAGAACCGTGCTCACATTCTCAATTCTACTGTGCTAAGGCAGTAAAATAAGTGACCATTCAGGTGGCTTCAAATAAGTAGTGCGCACATACATCATATAAGTACCATTTGGAAGTATGCAACCTCTAATCGAAGGAGCTGGCGTAGTTGCACTTAGCCTATTAGTAACACCACTTAAAAGGGATGCATATTGACTCTTCGGAGACCTGCTTTTCTTGATATGCACAATATTTGTTAACTCATGCGTCTTTCCTTCAAGTTAGCAGACACTTCGTCGTGGTGATGAAGCTGACGTTCAAGACGAGGTGGGTGCTCAAAAAATATCACTGTCATCTCAAAATAACTAAGGCCGCTCCAGATGCTTTTGCCACAAAAGTCACTGTGCTGGTGGTCGCTTGAGGAGCGGAAACGAACATTAGGATTGCCACCAGTCAGTGTAACTTAAAAAATGCCAGCTGCGTAATTGTGAGTAGTAGACGATGAATTAGAACTCATCAATCTATCATCGTGTTAGAAACCAACAGAGGTGACAACTTTTCGCATTTATTCTGTGCTACCCAATCTTCTTCTAAGACAATGAATCAGCAAATCATTTGCAGACCAGTTGATCGTTCTTCTTTCGGGTATATAGTCAGTGGGCATTTGCCTGATCAAGTTGTTAGTAGTTGTCGGTTCCTTTTGTGGCATTGGGCGTAGCTTGTCGCTCAACGAACTGCCGATAACATTTTCCAAAAATGATTTCCCAGTTCCTTTTTTTTCCAGATTGAGCATCCGGCTACACTTTTTTGTCCACTGAAGTGTTGATTGCATTGTTTTTGGGAATAATTTGATGGCTCCATTCTTTTTCGTAGGAGAAAGGGTAAGGGAGGAGAGATGAGGCAAACTTCTGATTCCATTTGCGGATTTCTGGCAACATTTCTTTTTTCGAATAACTTGTCGGTTTCATTTTTCGAGAATGTATTCCTTGTTCCGTTTTTACCAAACTGAGAATCTGGTTACATTTTTTGGGAATGAGTAGCTAGTTTCATTTCTGCCGTACACCATCCCGATATTTCACCACCAGCTACATGAATTTGCGGCTTCAACGAAACATTTTGCACATTGTAGTATAAGCGAGAATGAGTTGATCAGCAGTTCGGTGAATGACCCGCTGCACGAATACTATCCGACTGGAAACGACACAGAAGGATTTTATTGTTCATCAGTGAAAATTATCAGTTTCAATATCCATCATCATTTGCTATGCTAAGGCGATTTTCTCGGATGAATGAGTCATGATGCCAAGTGCATTCCAGTATTCTATTTGAAGCGATGAACAGGCGTAGTGCCTTCTTCCTCTGCATCCAGTACATATTGCTGTGAACACACTTTATGTGGGCTAGGATCCCGCTTAATTTGAAACAAGCACGGTTTGAAACGCTGTGGCTCGTGGTTGTCGATCTCAATGGTTAGCTGTCCATAATATCTCTCGACAACCCCCTCAGACGCGATATAATCCTGAAATTTGTACCAGTGTGGCAGCGTGACAGTGCATTTGCCCGTACTGACATTGTACTCTTTGATATATGACTGAATATCTGCCATTACTTCACTATAGTTTTCCATGATGAATGTAAAGATCTCTTTATTTTTTTTCCCCCTATAATACAGCTTATTGCCCCATAGTCTTGTATGAGGAGATCGCACCGACTCGTCTTCCCTTAACTCGTAGTGTAGGAAGTATTTCTTCGCAAATGGCAAAAACTTGAAGCGCGGTGTGGTGCATTGCCTCCACATGATTCTTCTGAAAAAAAAACAAATTACAGCGCTAAAAAGTAACTTGAACGGCCGCTTGGGACTACATGGGCGAGAGAGGCCAAAATAAAGAAGGAAGAAGTTGCCAGCTGTATCAAAAGGATGAGCGAAGCCAAAAAGTTCTCCGGTAGTTCCCTCTATCTGTTCGTTACTTCAGTCTGTTCGTATACGTTCATTACCTTCCCGGACAACGCCCGAGCAATCATTTTATTTCCCGCGAATATCTATCAGTTGCTGCTTTGGTACGCGTGCAAGACCTACCGGTTGTCAAGAAAGCGAGCGATGCCCTCAATCATCCCAAAATTTAACTCGGCGTACGACTTGGTGTCATATCCAGGCTTTTCTTCTGCGTCTCATAATTAAGCAGTTTACCGCTAATGCCATGTATGTAGGCAAACATGCTAAACTGACCGAGTGAAAATCAGTAAATTATTAAAATGACTTAAGCAGCAAAAGCTCATTCCTTATATATCGGTGAATTTTAATCCCCATGAGCCGACTAAGTGTTGCGGCAGAGTTAACCCAATAAAATTTGCATAAAACGAACCTGTAAAGCCACAAAACGAGTCGTGCGGTGTGCTGTGATAACTCGACCGAAAAAATATTTATAGAAATCAGCAAAAGAACAGTTGGAAGGCAGCTGATGCGTGTTCGATCCGCCAACACAAATTTGTGGTATCTGGCATGAATGCGAAGACCCAAAACCGAAATCGCTGGATTGTTGCCGGCTATATCAATGGAGAACGTTACGGATATGAGTCAGTGATGAATTGGTAGTAGTTACAAATATCAGGTACGTAAAACTGCACAGTTGTCCTTGCAGCTGTGGGATCAAAATTTCAAATTTTTTTCATATCGATTCACTAACCATAAAATGCGGACACATGACTACGGGTGGCCATAGCCACTCCACAACGCAGTGATCTTCAAAAATGTACAAAAAATTGGGATAGACTAACACGGTAACCAACGGTCATGAAACTCGCGGGACTTAGTTCTCAGCGAAATACAACTAGTCAGTCACGCCAACCTTATGCCTTGTTTCTCCTTCTGTGTTTCATTTTTTAGGTGTCATGAAGTAGTCATCAGAAATTGGGTCATCAATGGGGTATGAAATTTTCACTGGTGAATGGATCTTTGGATATAAAAGCATTACTGTAGTTGGTGTAACTTTGCAGTGTGGGTAATAGAGGATGGTGTCTGCTCTTTCTGCGTATTGGGCGTCAGATTTTTGTTGATTTAAGCTATAATTTTGGGAGTTGTACGCACACATAGAACAGACCGTGGGTACTATCTGGAGGTATGCAGCCCAGGATTGAAGCGTACGCCCTGATCAGTTCAATAGCATTAGTAACACTAATCCGCACATTGTGTCTGGGTCCCTTAGTGTCCTTGGCTTCTCTGCTATCCATTTGCATACTCTGTGCAGCATTTAGCTGCTACTGCAAGAACCGCATATTTTTTCTCGCTACAGTCACGAATGACAGTACAGTCATCTGTGCTTAGCTTGCTCTTTTCCTTTCTTCAGTGTCCACGTTTTGCTTCTGTACGTCACTATTTTCAACGTGATGATAATGCAAAGTGTGATGTGGAACAGTATGAAGATGAAAGCTTTACAATGTATTCAGCACGGCTCAGAACAATGTAAGTTTTGAAACACACATACAATTATCCAGGTACAACTGTTGCGGCAAAAGCACCCAGTACTAAGGAGTCCCTCGTCATATAAAATGGTGCCAACGTAGCATCGGAAATGAGAGCGCTTGGAGCCTGGCGACGGTTTTTGGAAAATCTCGGTTAATTGACCGATGTTCCACAGTTCAGCACTACTTATCCAATGTTAAAAACAACAACTAAGGCGCTTTTGCTGCACTGTTCGAGCGAAAATCTCCGTCAGGATTGTTTCCCATCACCTTTTTGTCCTCCTTCGATATCCAGCACACTTTCTTTTACCGATTGCTTAGGACTTATCTGCGGCGTTGTGTTTTGCAGCTCTTTTCCAGAAACTATCTGCGTGTCTTTCCCAGAAGCTTGCTGTGTCTCTTTCCCAGAAGCTAACTGTGCGTCTTTCCCAGAAGGTGACTGTGCAGTGTTAATGGCTGCTGGCGGAACTTCTTTGGTTTTTGGGGCAGTAGACGAATCAGTGCCAGCGGTGGGCGCTGTTTCTGCTTTTACGGAGACCAGCACGGGTGCTTTTATTCTGCGATGTTCTCTGCGAGCCCCGTAGCGTGGAATGTAGTGGCGATAACGGAGTGCAAAGTAAATTGCTGTCATAGCAAGTAGCCAGAGAAGAATGCTGATCACTGAGATGCATGCCCAGACCACTCGTGCTGCAAGTTCAGTTAAGCTTACTTAAACTGTTCAAAGCAGACTTCGGGAATGCCAACAAATCATACGAGGTAATTTTGTGAAGTCCTCGGTGTGGCGAAGTGGCTGTGCGAGAAAGGGAAGAATGGCGGGGGTAGGAGCAAAAATCGTTATTTTGGTAAACGGGGTACAAACACTGCACAGCGATAGAATTAAGATAAATGGGTTCTGGAAAAGAAAAATTTCACGGAAAAGCGGAAATGTTGTAGAAAGAGCAAAGAATTTTGCCATAAATACTACCAGCGTAACTTTTCAAAAGCATCAAGGCAACGGTGTTAATCGTAGGTGTTTAAAGTGCTTTAAAAGAAGAACTAAATGATTGCAAAATTAGCACTAAAACGCCAAAAAAATTGCTTTGTAACAGGCATAGTACAAAAGCAGGATCTATTTTGGACAGGTAGGACTGGAATCAGTAACAGCATTTCGATGGTAGGCTGACTACCGGACAATGCAGTCGGAAGAGTTGCAACTGTAATAATTGAAAAACTTAATTATGAATTGCAGCTCATTACTGGCCAATGGAAGGTACGCAGAAGTTCAGTTTTAAGCGTAGGAAAGTTTAATAGTTGTTGTTTGTTAATAGACTGTAAAACCTGAATCTCAAAAATCTGTTTGCAAGCGCACAGTTTGAGGAAAATTTTTATTTTGGTACTGAAGACTTGGATTTAGAACTGGCCATATTATAGGCAAAAGTAAAAGAGTCCTTATGTTGTCAGCAGAATGGTGGTAACATTTTTTATTTAATACATATCTGATGCTGGTTGAAAAACTTATATATAATAAAAGTAACAACCATTTCAGAGTGATAATGGTGTCACTTTATGTCTGATATATCTAATTTAGTGATAATATCATTTTGTATGGGCTGTGGGTATGTAGCGCAGCATCAAAGGGCCTGTCGTAGTTGCATCCAGCGTATAGACCATTCCAGTAACATCACTAACACGAGAAAACCATTACTGGTGGCATAGGTGGTTTTGATATTTTGAGTATATCCAATAAAAAAATAAAAATAATAACTGATAACAGTAGTAATAATTTTAACAATAATTCACGATGCCTTACCCATTTTATATGTTATTCGGTGCCCCTTCCGTGCCGCTTGTATAAAACCTCGTGGATATATGGCCGTTAAGGCAGCAACTGCTCCTACCAGAACTCGAGCCAATCCATGCAGAAGCTGCAAGAAAATGCAGGTTGAGAAAATATTCCCAGCAACACTTCATGGATGAGTGCCGCCGAATTCCCTTACTGGACGAAGCAGTTGCAGCAGCCCAACTGCCGTGCTTGCAGCAGTCAAGGTGCCGCAGGAGATGAAAGGTATTTGAGTGCAAAAAACCATCTAGAACTGAAACATCCATTGCAAATAGCTCAGCTCGCCTCTGATGTATTTTTTGAAAATGAATTTGCATACTGCAGTTTGTACTGGAGCAAAAATTTGTTGTTTTTTTCGTTCTCTATTTAGTATTTGGAAAAGTAACTAACTTTATCGTTACGTGTAAATTTTTTACTCACATGCAAGTTTTTTTCCGCTCATTGGTTTATCACTTATTCATGGCATATGGTCTTCTTTTAAGTACAGCAGTGGCCAAGAGAGTAGAAATGTTCAGGATGAAGTGGCGGTGCTCACCACAAACTGTATTTGTCGAAAGAACCATTGAGCTGGTAATTTCTTTCGGAGACGGGAAAAACTCAGGATCGCCAACAGGCTAATCACCGGTCGATGCAGCACAGAGGAAATCGAAGAAGTGTCAATGCAAATCAAAGTATCAACCCTACAAGTTTTTATTATAACTTATTATAACTTATTCTTTGTCTCATTGCTTTAAGGCTGAGAAAAAAACAAATTTTTTTGAGAGCTAAAAAGTCGAAATGAAGTTAAGAAATTAGGCAATTTAGGCTAAATTCAGTTTTCTGTTGTCCAAAGCACCATGTACCCAGTGCTATCATCCCCATTTTATGCAGAGGTAACTATATAGAAATGGCACTGAAGCAGGCTGAAGGAGATAGAAGTGAAATAGTTGAAGCAAAAATTGTACATCAGAAGTAATAAGTCCAGAAGAGAAACCTACCATGCCGATCATGTAGAAACACAGGAGGTCTCTTCGTGCCAGAGTGATAGCAGCGATCAGCAGAAGCAGGATGAACAAAACCACCACAGATTCCAGTACACAGAGTATCAGGGTTGCTGCATGGGCGTTGAAGACAACTATCACCAAAAGATTTGTGCCAATTGCAATGCTGCAGTCCACACAACCAGTTATCAAAGCTTTGAGCTGAAAATTACACTCTTACCGACATTTCTGGACCAACTCCATCACCATCGGATCAACCCCAAAAAATACCCAGCCACTTTCGGGTCATTTTAGATCATCTCATATTATAGCCATTTTTTCTCCGATCACTTTCGAGATGCAGCTTCAAATCAGAGCCAGTTCTGTTTCAAGTCATTTTCGAATCAGTAGCAGCTACCTTCGGGTCAGTTTTCAAGCCGATTTTGCTTCGGGTTACTTCCGGGTCAATTACCAGTTATCTTTCAGTCATTTCTAGGTCATCTTCAGATCCGAACCAGCTTTGCCTCATTTCGATTATTAACAATTTCAATTTATCCAATATGACACAGTTTTAAGCTGTAATTCATAGTGTATCAAAATTTAAGATCAGTTTTCTGCTAACTTTGGCCAGTTTTCAGAAAATTTTTTAGCCAGTTGGAATTAATTAGAGATTAATTTTTAATAGTTCTGGTAATTTCCTGCATCTCTTTTTTAAATCACACACTACAGTACACCAGGAAAGCAAGAAGTCTGTTTTTCTGCATCAGCTTTAAAATAGCTTTACTTAGTAACATATAAGTAACATGGGATACTCACACTGATAACCCGTGTAGCCCTGGTTCTTTTGATATATATGGAGCACTAGTTTTGCCCCCGGAAAGCATTGGCGTGGTTTTTTTTTCTATAAAGTACGTTTCATGTTTTTGTCTTTTTTAAAATTCATTAATAATTTAAACATTTTTTAAATCAATTTTTACGGTAATTTTGTTGTGACAGATTCATCTGAAGAAAAATGTTTGTCAAATAAGTGGCACTCATAAAATCGTCTTGACTATGGTAGTCAAGATATGTTGTTTCTTTTGCTAACAACCGCCACATATGGCATAGCAGTTAGTAGTGGTACTCATGAAAAAAAAAA
>UYRT01000065.1:0-15617 GCA_900617915.1 Gongylonema pulchrum
TCAGCCTTCTAGCTTTTCTGGTTCTCGAGTTGAAAGTGAGTGACAAAAAGTGCGAACACACAGACAGACACGCACATACACACACGACCTCTTTCCAACATGCTTTTTTGCAATTTGCATATAAGCAAAAACGCATAAAAAATGAACAAATATGTGAATGCGAAAATATTTCAGAAAAAAGAGTTGATGGGTGAATAATGCGAACAAGTGATAAGTGAGCTGATCGGTGATCCCACTAACTATGTAAACTGATAAGACGATAATCATTTTAACGGATAAGTAGCCGGTAAACAATTAATCGAACATTGGTGAAGGCAAATAAAGAGGTAATTCGACGATACAAGCAAGCAAACAAATGTAAAGAGCAAATAAACGGAAGTTTTCCATGAGTGGGCTTAGCAAATAAACAGGAAAAATGTGCAAAAAAGTTATATTTTTTCGAAAGATAGGCACTTCTTTTGGACCCTCACTCATAAGCCACTCTCTTTATTATTAAGTAAAAGAGGAACCAGCAAGCTGTAGGAAAGCGGCCTTTTCGTCATTGAAGACTTCCTGGATGATGTTGATATGCTTGCCTCTCCAGCTCGTCGGCATAATGAATCCGGTCTGCGGGCGCCATCTCTCCCAATAGATTTCGTCCTCTTCAGCAATCGTCAGCCTAAGTATGTAGCTTACTCCAAATTATAACTCATTCACAGGTATTCCAAATGGAAATGATTGGCCAACGCTCGGGCTGCGCGTGCGAAGATACGCTTTTTGCATAGTTCCCTGCAGTTTTTGATGCCACCGGCACCGGCTTTTTCGGCAAATGCTTCTAGCCAAACAAATTAAGACTAGCAGCCAGAACTGTCAGAAGAAACCCCCTTAAAATTTCAGCTTTCTAGCTTTCCCTGGTTCCTGAGTTAGCAATTTACTGGAAAAAAATTTTTACGGGCCCGTGTAAGTTTACCACACATACCCTAGAGTTGGGTTTGAGCTGAATGAAACTTAGGTGGACGGGGTATATCCTCTTAAAATTACAGTTCTCTAGCTTCTCAGGTACTTAAGTTATCAACTTATCCGAAAAAAATTTTGTCGGGCCCGTATGTGGGTACCAAGCTTACTCTGGGGCTGGGTTTGAGCTCACTAACACCAAAAAAAAAACTTGAACGGAGAACATCCCCCTAAGACCTCAGCTTTCTAGCTTCTCAGATCCCCGAGTTATGAATTTACTCGAAAAAAATTTTGGTGGACCCGCACGGGGGTATCACGTTGGTAATGGCGCCCATTTTGAGGACTGGGGCCCGTACATGCATATAGATTAAGTTCCCAAATTTTTAGCCCTGTAGAGCTTGTGGGTCTTGAGATGAAAAACCGTGGCAGATGCACACACGGACACACAAACACACAGGCACACACACAGACAATCCCTTGTTAATATACGTTTTCTGCACTGCATAGCTGCGAAAAACGCATAATTACAATATTCGTTAGCAGGAGATGTTTTTTGCTCGACACGATAACCAGATTCGCATTTGCTACTGTAGAGAATTTTGCTTGCTTTACGCAGGCCTGCTGTCCTCATAATGTTTGAACAATTATTATTTACATAAGGAACTTACAAAAACTGAACAGCGCCGATCTCCCTGTCAGCAGTCCATTCGACCTGCACGATAAATTTGCGGGAGTCATTGGAATGCGTAACAGAATCCTGCCAACTTAATGATCGCCGGTCGCATTTCTGCATCCGCACTCCAAATGTCTCCCAGTTTTTGCTTTCTATGAATCGACCACCTTTCAGCGAGCCAAGCAGGAAACCGTTTTCATTCGTCAGGCGTGCTTGTAGCAGAAATCCACGAAAATGCACAAAGCCAATTAAGCGAACTAAAAAAATCATGATCAAAATCAAAAGTCATCTCTTCATGCAATTGCCTTCTACAGTAGGCAAAAACACTCAAAACATCCCATGCCACAGCAGAACGTCAACTCAGTCGCCCAGTAACAAGGCTGTCAACTGTTTTGGAAACAAGCCTATAGCGAGTTTCACTCCCTGGTGTGCCAGTGCTAAATTTCGATATGTAATGAGCGAATTGTAGGTGGACTGATTGTTCCACAGTGTAGTGTATTTCTATTAAGTACCCTAGAAAACGCTCGATCGTTTATGAAGTTGATCGGCACCTCTTACTTCATAATTGATGTCCCTGAACAAACTAGTCAAAGCTGTTAACAAATGATAAAATCTCACTGGTATAGATTTTTCCCGGCTCGTAATAGCTCGTATCGTGTCCTTTTGTATCAACGAAATGAAATTCAAATGGCGGCAGAGTTTTTTGCGGTTCGCCATGAACTGCCCTATTCAACCGCATCGAATGTCGCGTCATGCAGTGAAAACCAGAGTTCTCGGTGAGAAATGCTCGCACCGAGCAGAACCAAAGAGTTACTGATACCAGAATCAGTAACATTGTATCTCAAACATTGATTCGTTAATTATGCTTATAGATTTACTGAAATTTTCCTGCGATCAATGAAAGATGACATTCATTAAAAAGTTCTTTGAAATAAGTTGCATGTGCATTGATTATCATTTATTTTTTCCAATTGACATAATTAACATAGCATTTACAAATAAATTTTTATGCGTTTTTGTTGTGCAGCGCTATAGCGCTACTACACCGAGCGAGAAACGCATATTGTCGAGAGGTTGTCAGTGTGTTTATGTTTGTGTTTGTCCGGAAGCGAATGCAACACACACAAAGTTTACCTATTTTCAACTCGGTAGCCTAGAAAGCTGGAAGACTGAAATTTTGGGGCCGTATTCTCATCCTGTGTGTCACCCTTCCATTTTAAGATCTTTTTTCATACGTGCCTAGATGTCTCATGCGGGCTACCGAAAAAAATGCAAAATTTCTTGGCGAAAAATAATTTTGGGAACCAGGTAAGAAGAAGACTGAAACTTTGCAGGGATATTCTATGTGTTTGAATGAGTTAAAAATTTCAAATTCAGCCACTCCGCACACTTGTGCAGCGCATGTGATCACTTCAAATTTTGCATCTGGAACTGCGCTAATTCGAAAGCCAGTCGGAAAACAGTGGCTGAAATTTTGACGGAAGATTTACCGTCCACATGGGAAATCGTATACCTAAAACAAGTTCCGATTTGCACTTGCGCTACGACTTAGGACAGTTCAAAAATATTTGTAGCGAATTGGTTATTTCGTTTACCAGATAAGGTGCGAAGCTGATAATTCGCTGGGATATTTTACTTCCATGTGTGATCTTAATTGTACTTGGACGTGAAATTCCCTGTAGGTTGATATGAGAAATACTCGTCATTACAGCATACTCAGAAACGAGTGCATTTTGCAGCGAACGACCGCTCTCATCCTCTCCCAACATTCAGTTTGTTTACATATTTAGATTTTTTGACGAATGGCCGCTCTAGTAACATTATCACTTTCCAAGGAAGAACTGGAACTCAATGTTGGAAGAAGATGAGGGCGGTCGTTCGCTGCAAAATGCACTTGTTTCCGAGTAAAAGCTGTGTAAAAAGCTGAGCCAAAGCGCATTCTCGCATTGACTGACCTGGTGCTTTCTAGCTTTGGGTTACATTTAATCATTGTTTGATAATCTCTGATAATCATTGCTGATCACTGCCTTGATAATAATTACTTTGATGCGTTTTTTCATATATGTCAGTACAAAACGCATATTGGGACGACCTGGTATAAGTGTGTGTTCGTCTTTCCGGGTGTTTCAACTCGGCAATCAAGCAAGCTTTGGAACCAAAATTTTGCTAGTGAGTTCCCCCGTCAAGTGTCATCTCAGAACCGCTGTATCAATCCTCATGCACGTCTACGCCCCGCGTACGAGTGCGTGGAAATTTCTGCGAGAAAATTGCTAACTCAGGAACCAGAAAAGGCAAAAAGCTGAAATTTTGGAATTATCTTCTCCACCCACATAGAAGTTATAGATTTCAAAAGTTATGCATGGTTCCCACATACGATCTCGTGAAGCTTCTTGGCGGAAAAATTAACAATTTGGGAACCAGGAAATCTGGAGGCTGCAAATTTAAGGGATGGTTCCCAGCCCGTGTATATCAGCGCTTAAGTGTGCTAGTTCTCATATACGGCTTCGTGAAAATTTTTGGCAGAAAAATTCACTTACTCGGGAACAGAAAAAGTTAGAAAATTGTAATTTTGAAATCATGTTCCCTGTCCACATTGAACTCAATGATTCCAAATTCAACCCCCAAGCGTGAGTGGTTTTCACGTACGGCCCCGTGAACTCTTTTAGCGGGAAAGTGGTTAGCTCAAGAACCGGAAAAGCTGAGAGGCCGAAATTTTAAGGGGACAACTCTCTGCCGATGCACAACTTAAATTTATCAAATTTATCTCCCAGGCACGCGTAGTTCTCGCCCACGGCCTCGTGAAATTTTTTGGCAAGAAAATGGCTAACTCGGGAACCAGAAAAGCTGGGAGGCTGGGACTTTAAAGGGGTGTTTCCAGCCTATGTACATCTTAAAGATTTCAAACCCAGCCCCAGGTATGCCTTCATGTTTTGCGGGAAAACTGCTAACCCGGGAATCAGAAGGGCTGGAAAGCTGAGGTTTCAGGAGAATATTCTCCATCCAAACACAGCTCAAAGATTTCAAATTCAGCCTCCAGGCACGTGTGGTTCTCGCGTGTGGGGACTTAAATTTCTGGCGGGAAGATTACTCACTGAACAGCTGGGTCATTTTCAAACGCAGGCTAGAACGCACCAGGCGAGCGGGTGTGACCATACATTTTTGCACCAAACTTGAAGTAATTAGGTTAACTGCATGAAAGTTTGTTTCTTCACACCTACCTTGTGCGCTTAGTACCGTAAATCATAAAAGAAAATAAACAACTTCCGTTTAGCGGTCGTTTTTATTTTAAAAGGACTCAGTTGTTCAATGATATTTTCCGCCAAAAATTTAAGTGCCCGTTCACGATAACCACGCATACATGGAGGCTGAATTTGATATATTTAATCTGTTTTGGAATAGGGAGTATTCTCCTAAAATCTCAATTTTCCAGTTAGCCATTTCCCTACCAAAAAAGTTTCATGGGACCGTACGTGAAAACAGCGCATGTCTTGGGCTGAATTTGATAAATTTTAGTCGTACATGGGCTGGGAACATCCCCTGAAAATTTCAGCTTTCCAGCTTTGTTAGTTCCCAAGTTAGCCATTTTCTAGCCAAAAATTTCATGGGGCTGTACGCGGGAACCACACACACTTGGAGGCTGAATTTGAAATCTTCGAATTATATGTGAAGGAGAAACATAACCTCAAAATTTCAGCTTTCCATCTTTTCTCGTTCCCGAGTTATCAATTTTCCCACCATAACTTTCACCCCTCGTACGTGGAGCCCAGACTTGCTCGAGGGTTGGTACTGCGATTCTGAGATGGCACTTGGCCGAGGAATCTACTAGCAAAATCATGGCACTGGAACTTGCTTGGTTGCCGAGCTGAAATACCCGGGCAGACAAAACACACAAACATACACACAGACAGAATATTTGTGACGATGAGCTATTTCATCAACAGTCACGCTAGCTAGCTTAAGCTTGACTAGGATATTCTGTGCCACTGTGAGACCAAAGTATTTCAAATTCAGTTTTAAAGCACGCCTAGTCTTGCTTTCGCGTAAGCGAAAATTTGTAACTGTTGGCGCAATTTGTGACAATTCGGTAACTAAACCGAGCGGGAAACAGTATTTTTCGAAGGTGTTTGCTGCTTATATGCAGGCGTTCAAGCATAAGGCATGAGTCCTCCGTGCAGGCACCCAAATGTCCCAGTTGTAAAATAACAGTCATGACTGATCAGTACAAGCAAACTTTCTATAAGATGGAATCATGAAAAACCACAATCAACCGGCAAGCCTAGCACATCACTAGCTGGATTCATGATAATGCGTTATATAGCAGACTTTTGCGCTTTTTCATGCATAACTGCTCCACATCTTTACTGCACTGCCGACTGTTGGTTCAAATTGGCGTTGGTCGTGCCGTTTAAGCTTAGCCAGACAAAATGCGGCGCACTGGCTGCTCGAAATGCTTAGAACTTCCAGGATTTGTATACCGCTCTATCTCAACAATGCCTTATGTGCTGTCAATCGAGTAGCATGATGGAGTGCCTGAGTTGGGATTTTCTTTTAAAAAAAAGGGAAATAATGGAGGTCAGATGAGCGATTCGTTGACAGCAAATGTTCGCAAAACCAGCGACGGCAGGTCATCGGGATTATGTCATTGGAGATAAAAAAAGAACAATATTCAGGCTGAGTGGAACAGTTAAAGTGTAAAACAGTTGAAATTATTTGAAAAATTAAGATAAAGGAATGCACGAGAGGAATGAGACTGGACGTAGGAGTAAAAAAGTAAAAAAAAATAGAGGGCCAGATTTAAGAAATCAGTTTTGTGAGAAAACCAATCAAAACGATTGGTATTCACTGAAGACATGTGCAAAAATTAATGATTTCTTGCGGTAACGTCAAGTTCAATACAAAAAGATAAAGAAAACGCATTCTACTGGTAGGATGACGTCGCCGAGAGTGAGCAAGAAAACTGGATTTTCCCACTGGAACAACAGTGGAGCACGTGTGAAAGGATGTTCATTTGCTAGAAGGAGAGGTGCTTTTCTCAAGCGAAACGGAAAGTAGGCCTCCTAACAATGTCAATCCCGGTTTCTCAGTGTCATCCTTCCGTTCAACCTGCTGTGATTAAGTATGTGTTATATCAGCTGGCGCATCCTTTCTCGTTCTCATCTGTTATTGTTCTGGGAGATAGATCCGTCCAGCATCCGTCATCGCCACAACGCTACTATTTCCTTCTAGGTACACACTCATGTTTCTACTGCCACTCCTGCTGCTATTGTTGTTGTTCGTACTTTGTATTAAGCAAACAGGCCTGATAAAATACGCAAGTTTTCCACCTATTTACTTTAAGCCTCAACCAAGGATCCAGAAAATTGAAGCCAAATAGTTGACTCCGAGTAAGCACACCTATTGCAGGACCAAAAACAAAGCCCAATTTTCCAGCAAGTTTGACTGAGAAGATTGAAACTCTCTAACAAACATGCAAACAAATACGCGTAGCGTTTTAGACAACATGAGTTTCTAAAATTTAGGTAAATAGAACTAGTGTTAACCCAGGCTGGAACGCACCAGACAAGCCGGTACAATCATGCGTTTTTGTACAAAACCTGAACTGGGCTAACTGCATGAATGGTTTTTTATGCGTTTTTGCATATATGCAAATTGCAAAAACGCATATTGGGAACTAGCTGTGTGTGTGTGTGTGTGTGTATCTGTGTGTTCGACACTTTTCGTCACCCACTTTCAACTCGAGAACCAGAAAAACTAGAAGGCTGAATCCTTATGAGTACGTACCCATACCATGCGCGGCCCTCTTTTTTAATTTCATCCCCCGCGGGCGCCTGGGTGCCACGTACGGACGCTTTAAAGAAACATATAAATTTTTTGGCAGGAAAGCGACCTCGAGAACCACAAAAGCTAAAGGTCCGAAGCTTTGTAGGGATATTCCCTGTGTATGTATTAGCTAAAAATTTCAAATTCAGCCCCCAGTAGGCGTAGTACTCACGGAAAGAGCCTGCAAGAGATTTAGCGAGAAAATTGCTAATCCGAGTACCAGAAAAGCTAGGAAGTTGAAATTTTGGGCGAATGCTTGCTATTCAAGTACAAATTAAATATTTCAAATTCAGCCCCAAGCTACGCGCCGTACCCACGTACGGACGTGTGAAAGTTTTGGCAGGAAAATTGCTATCTCGGTAATCAGAAGAGCTGGAAGATTCAAATTTTTGACGAATGTTCCCTGTCCAAGTACAACTTAAATGTTTCAAATCCAACCTTGAGGTACGCGTGGTTCTTACGTACGGACACTTAAAGTTTCGGCTGAATTTCTGACTGAACAACTAGATTACTTTTAAAGAACGGCCGTTAAATGGAAGTTGTACATTTACTTTATGCAAGATTTACGGTGGTTTGTGCTAGTGACCGCAAAAGGTAGGTGTAAAACAATAATCATTCATGCAGTTAATGACCTAAGTACGTCAAGTCCGGTGCAAAAACGCAAGATCGCACGGACCCGCCGGTGCTTTTCAGCCTGGGTTCCTTACACCTAAATTGTGTGCTCAATGCCGTAAATCATCGTAAATTTTGCATAAACGAAGATAAACGACTTCCATTTAGCGGCCGTTTTTTGAAAATGACTCAGTTGTTCAAAATGAGTAATTTTCCTGCCAAAAATTTAAGCGTCCCTACGCAAAAATCACGCTGCCTAGAGGCAGAACCTGTTTATTTTTTACGCGTAGAATTACTTTGTTACGCATAGAATCTTAGCTTTCCAGTTATTCTGATCCCCGAGTTGCAAATTCTCTCGCTAAAAACTTCACCAGACTGCATGTGACCTGGGAGCGCAGCCGGGAGCTGAGTTTTAAATCTTTAAGTTGTACATGGGCTGGGAACATCGCTCTAAAATTTCAGCCTCCCAGCTTTCCTGGTTCCCGAGTAAGTCATTTTCCCGCAAAAAAAATTTCACGGAGCCGTGTGTAAGGGCGGCGCATGCCTGGGAGCTGAATTTGGCAATTTCAAGTTGTGCATGGGTGGGTAACATCCCATCAAAATTTCAACCCCTAGCTTTCCTTTTTCACAATTTAGCGACTTTTCCTCCCGGGAATCCTCACGGTACCGTACGCAGGAACCATATACACCTGGCGGCTGAATTTGAAGTGTTTGAGTTCTGTGTAGACGGGGCACATAATCTCAAAATTTCAGCCTTCTGGCTCTTTTTGTTCCCAAGTTAGCATTTTTTCCGTCAAAACTTCCATGCGCTCGTACGCTGAGCCGCCTAGAAGTGCGTGAAGATTAGTACCGCGGTCCTGGAATAGCACTTGGCCAATAGCAAAATTTTGGCGCCGGAACTTGCTCAGTTGCCGAGTTGAAATACCTGGACAGACGGATACACACACAAACAAACATGCACACACAGGCAGGGTCGTTGCAATACGCGTTTTTTGCAATTCGCATACAAGCAAAAACGCTTAAAAATGAAAGTATAAGCTGTTTAAAGAAATGAAAGAACATTTTTAACCGGATTAATAATGGCCAAATTTTCTCAAAAACTAGGCTAGAACCCACCAGGCGAGTCGGTATAAACAAGCGTTTTTGCACTATTTCGCGCTGTAGCAAGGTCGCAAGGAATCACAGTATTTCCAATTTGTGACATACTGAAGTTCAGGAAGTCAGCTATGCAAGTATGTGATATGTCAGTTGTAGATGCCGGATTCAGTGACCCGAGAAACGGAAGGATGTTGGTGTACGAAAAAGACCCCACTGGAAGAGCTGGATTTGAAATCTTTTATTCGCAGAAAATCTTCTCAAAATCTCTTATACTCGAGTTATCAATTTCCCTGCAAAAACTTTCACGCGCCCGTACGTAAGTCCCGGGCGGTTTTAAGGAACTGAATTTGAAGTCCTCTGATCATACATAGGTGCTGAAAATTGCCCTAAAGTTTCAGCCTTCTAGCTTTTTCCGGTCTCGAGTTTGCAGTTTTCTCGCTAAAACTTTCACACGCTTGCAAGCAGGGCCCAGACGCGCTTAAGGGTTGGTGCCGCGACCCTGGGGTGGCAATTGTCCAGAGAACCAAAATGCAGAATTTTGGTGCCGGAGATTGCTTGGTTGCCGAGTTGAAACACCCGCACGGACGAGCACACACACATACACACACAAATACACACGCACATATGCGTACAGACAGGGTCGTTGCAATATGCGTTTTTACAAGTTACATATAAGCGAAAACGCACAAAAACTATAAATTAGTGACAGTATTGCATTAAAATCCATGTAATATTACGATCAAAAATAATGAATCGGTCCGAATATTACACGCACCAATGGCGATATTGGAAAGCAAGCTGAGTTTCATCCGCTAGCCGCAAAAAAACAGTGTTACAAGCATGAGCAAATAAGCATTCGGAGTTACGAAGAATTAATACAACAGACGTTTAAAGAGGAAAATATTCAGCCGGCAGGCCCTTCGTTAAAGAAATAATGAAATAATAGTGACACTTTTCGAGTGCAGTGAAGTAAAGACAAAAAAAAAAAAAAACAGAACTGATCACGAGATATCACGAGAACTCCTTGGAATCCCAGGACAAGCTATTAATGCGCAGCATGGTCCTCTGCTCATCCAATTGGTACTTGTGCAATATTTTTGATCAACACTATACCGCCAAACTGAGCTATTACCTTGAATGAAATTGTTCTTGGAAGTGAAAGCAATTTTTGTTTCTGTAGGGTTCAGAATATAAGGTTTGATTTCGCGTGCAGTGACAAGGCAACTGGTTGTCTTATACCTCGATGAAATTACAATAGTGGAGCGATAGAAAGTCAAGTCGACTTTTGGCAAGTCAGATATCAAAACTTTTTTTGATAGCCTGGCACTTAGGCCAGTGTAGTCTTGATGAGGGCATGTCGAAATGAAAGCAATTGTATTCTCCAGAAGATGCAGCATATCTTTACATTGAAGGTGCGACATACAGTTACAGGAACTGGGCTTATATCTGGGCTAATTGGATAATGGTAAATTCGGAGATGAAAGATTTTATGGCAAGTAGCCGTCATTTTTTAAAGAATACCTACAGCACAGCACCTCCGAACACTTTTATAAAGGTGCTGATGTTTTGTTACGGCTGAATAGCCGGAAGAAGCAACGAAAAGCGCTTTCGGTTCAGGTTCGATATGAAAACCTGTTTCTGATGCACAAGGGCTGCTGGAAGTGCTAACAGTAATAGCGAGTGGGAAGGTGGGGCGGATGGCATAGCGGTCACTGAATAAGTTGCGACTCGGGGGCGGACGAGAGCAGGGTAGGTGGAGAAATTGAGGCCATAGTAAGAATGAAAGGAAATCCAGGTCACAATAATTATTCTCTTTAATGAAAGAGAAACCTTTAAGCGGGTTATTTGAAAAAGTTTGCATTGGACATGAAAAGTTATTTCGAAAGGCGTGGAGCTGTGCTTGAAGCGGCGCCACCAGTTACCGCTACAATTATTGCTGTTGCCATCAGTACCGGCTAACGGATCGCTGAGAATGAATGACGAGCCCTCCGGACTTTTTATCGAGAATGATAGGCTGCATGGAGAAACTTGATAATATAGCCGGGTGGCAGTTAAACGTTCGCCCGTAGGGCATCAGTATCTTCGCCTGGTTCTGCTTCAGCGCTCTTCCCATGTGCCTGTTTTGAAAATATGGCAACTTCTTAAAATCTACAGCAACAAACAGTTTTCTGGCACGTCATTTCTTTTTAATGCATCATGAATTTTGCACTCTTTGACTCGGCGGCTCCTGAGCAGATGAAATTTTCGAAATCATTTTAATCTGTCAGGTTGCTTCTTTCTTCTTTTTTATGCGTTTTTGCACGTATACAAATGCAAAGACGCATATTGTAACGAGCCCGGTGTTTGTGTGTGTGCGCGTGTGTGTGTGTGCGTCTGTCCGGGTATTTCAACTCGGCAGCCATGGAAGCTCCGACGCCATAAATTTGCTAGCGAGTTTCCTAGTCAACTGCCACCACAGAACCGCGACCAACTCGCACGTACGTCCAGGTCTCGCGGACGTGCACGCGAAAGTTCTGGCGGGAAGATTGCTAACTCGAGAAAAAGGAAAGCTGGGCAGCTAAAATTATAAGAAAATGTTTCCAGCATATGCACAACTTAAAGACTTCAAATTTAGCCTCCAATTGAGCGTCTTTCTCACGTACGGACCCGCGAAAATTTTTGACGGAATAATTGCTAACTTGGAAAGTAAAAAAGCTAGAAAGCTGAAATTTTGAAAGACTTTCTCTGATCAAGTACCACGTAGTTGCACAATTAACTTCTTAAACCTCGAAGACCAGTATGCCACAAATTCTAGCTACTGGGGGCCCAAGCGATCCCACTACAACACGATGCGCATGATCGCACGGATCGGCCTGGTGTGCGTCATCAGTGATTTAGACTTCCGACCTAAACTTGTGGCATTTTGCATGTTTATGTCGCTTTGACTGTCCTCTGCCAGAAATACCCTTAGCTGCCACTGGCATCTCATTCAGTTTGTTCTTCATTCTGAGTTCTGACATTTCCTATACTGTAGGCTATTGCACTCATTTTGTCCCAGCATGCAATTTTTGACGTGCATCACAAATACAGTGTGTACCTAGCACTATTCATAAAATAAGGATACAGCTTCGCTTGCTTTACTCGTTACCAAAGAGTAGATTCACGAGAAAACAGATTATACTAGCGGTCGACCAAGAAGTGATTTGTGTACACAGTGTATGCTACGTCTACTTAATGAAGGGTCCTAGCATGATTGTATCTGGCTTACTACTGCACAACAAGTCATATCGAATCTGTACGCTGGCTGATCTTAACTCTCTTGATAATTTACAACGCCATTTTGAAAAACTACTTGACTGCGACTCTGGGCAAAAAGCAAGTAATATGGACTGCGATAGTATCCTCAAACGAGGTTGCTCATGAGCAAGCTGCAGGTGGGTTTGATTCCCTGACATGCGTCAGGAGCAATTTACTGTAGAGACGAATGAAATAGTCGCTGAGGAACTAACCGTCTCACTTACCCTCGACCTCCGGCCTAATAGCAGTAATACGTACAGTCGCATCACCACTGCCATTATTTTAAAATCCGCCCTTCAGTTGCCCCCAGAAACAGTGCAGTTTTCCTGAACGGCGTAGACTTTTTCTTTTTTTACACATCAGTACGCTCCCTCAGAAATCACTATTAGCCATTGCCGTGGTCTGTTCCATAGTGCATTTGCAGCATATTATTGTCTTTCTTTAACGCAGGCGTAATATTTTGAAAATCTGTTATGAGAGATATTTTAAATCTTTGATGCTAAAGTGGCAAGGTAAATGACGCATGGGAATTCCATAATTAATGTAAAGTTGATACTTCTGACATGCACAAAGCCTCAGCAGTTCAGCACCTGGCGCTAGCATTGACTGATTTCTGTTGTAAGCTGTTTTGGCACCTCCAGTCTTAAAAACTAATATCTGACAAAATACACTAAGAAAATACCGGTTGCACACTGCGTTTTGTTTAACGATGACCTTCATCAATGAGCAACGCAAGAAAATCATCACGGCCGTCCTTGCTCCACCGCCCCTGAGTGGGTGGGTGGCCTAAATTCACTAAATCAGCACATCTCCGTTCATGTTTTCGGCTAAAAAACTGTGACCAGCATCTTCGAGTCAGTGCTAATTGCTTACAGCAGGAGCGTGTTAACTAAAATTCTGTTAATTTTTTACTTCAGTTACTATGATTCAAACGGGCTGTTTTTTACTAGATTTCTTCACTTTTGCGCACATTTAAAAACAAATATGATTTGAGATTGTCGGATATATACGTGTGTTAGTGTGCATAATTGTGTGTCTGTGTCTTTGGATTTTCACTTCACCAACAAGAAAAGCTAGGCAGCTAAAATTTTACGAGGATGCTTCTAATGCAAGCGTAAGTCAACCAAATAAAAATCATTCACGGCGCGCACCAGACAGGCCGTTCCGATTATGCGCTTTCGCACTAGTCTGTGTTGTGAGGAGATGGCTCGGATGAGGTGACTGTCTCATTGTTTCGAGTTTGGATATGTTTGCACTGGAAAATGGAATATATTATACAGACAAAGTGATTCGAGTAGTATAGTCTTCATCTTAAATATGTTCATAGTAGTATAGTTTTCACAAATACCTTCATAAGCGAACGCCACAACTGCCGATATCTACAACACAACAACAGACAAGCAACAGAGACACCATAAGCGCACAAGCAATAAAATTTCTAGGAGCTCCAGAATAACACTGCAATCGATAGGGTCCCAGAAGCGTAACACCAACCAACCGCCAATCGCTCGAGCACAAAACTGCCTGGGCCAGGAATCAACAACCCTTGCTGACCTGACCTCAAACATAATCGCGCACGCAACTAATTGGGCGGCTAATAATAAAAATGCAATCATCGATCAACACAATGGTTGGAGCACAACCGCCGTTCTTCCGCGTTCGATCACTCTCGCTATGCCAATCAATCTCGAAATCGCAAGAATGCTTTGGATACTAGTACTGTGCCATAAGTGACAATGCTAATTTGCATAATCATGAGAAGCATAGCACACATACGTATTGTGATGTAAGTGTAGAAGTTCGGAACAAATTTGTCCATCTAACTGAGTTTGACGATTGAAATCAGCCCAATGTGTTTTGGAAGAAATGGAATGAATGAGAGCTTATTTTACGCATTTTGGGTCACACTGAGACGATTAGCCACCATCAAAAAATCAGTAGCCTAGCAAACGTAGAGGAGAAAAAGATTGCTCACAGCAAGTAGCATTTGATGTATTCAGGCACGAAACATGAGCCGCAGACACCATTTTTATGTAAACGGATTTGCGCATGAGAAGCGGATATTTTTGTAAAGGTAGAGTTTCTCACGTAGGCTGAATCGCGAGTTTAGTGAATACCAGTTCTGCAAAATACAGGGTTCTTTTCACTCATCGCCATATCCTCAGAAAATTTCAGCTTCCTAACAAGTTAAGACGCTCGTTCTCGAAATCGTCTTTCCCCCAAAAGCGGCTTGACATGCTCACGCGCATGATACAGATGTAGCGTTCGGACTCACATACTCAAACACAACAAATATTAAAATTGGGATTTGCATGAATGTTCAAAAACGCATAATCAACGCTCACTTGCACCTGAGTGAGTCTCATATACTGACATATCAAAGAAAACATGCAGATTTTTTTTCAGGAACCAAATAAGACAAGAAGCTAACATTTCACAAAGGTGTCCTATAAGCTAAACCTAGGCTGGAACGTACCGGACTGGCCCGTGCGATCATTTGTTTTTGCACCGGACTTGAGGTACTCAGGTCATTAACTGCATGAGTGGCTATTGCTTTACACCTGCCTTTTGCGGTTACTAAAATAAATCGCCATAAATTTTGCATAAAGTAAATAAACAATTTCCGTTTAACGACCGTTCTTTGAAAGTAATCTAGCTTTCAGTAAGCAATTTTCCCGCCAAATCTTTTACGTGCTCGTATGTGAGAACCACGCATACCCCACGGCTGAATTTGAAACACTTAGGTTACACTTGGATAGGGGACATTACTCTAATCAGCTTTCTAGCTTTCCTGGTTCCCGAGTTAACAATTCTCTCGTCAAAAATTTCACATGCCCTTACGTGAGTACTACGCATACCTGGCGGTTGAACTTGAAATCTTCAGCTAACACATGCACAGGGAACAGCCCTACAATGTTTCAGCCCCTTAGCTTATCTGGTTCCCGAGATCGCTTTCCCGCTAAAAAATTTGCATATTTTTTTAAAGCGTCCGTACACTGCACTCAAGCTTACGCGGGGAATGATATTAAAACGGGAGAGTCGCGCATAGGCACATACTCCCAAAGTTTCAGCCTTCTAGCTTTTCTGGTTTTCGAGTTGAAAGTGGGTAACAAAAAGTGCGAACACACAAACACATACGCACACACACACACACACACACACACACACACACACACACACACACATACACACACAGCCTCTTCCC
>UYRT01000066.1:0-15574 GCA_900617915.1 Gongylonema pulchrum
ACACACAGACGACCTCTCGTCAGTATGCGTTTTTCGCATTGCATTGCTGCAAAAAACGCATAAAAATGATACTGTCATTTTAGTAAGCTGTACAACACATGTTCACATTTTAGTCAACAGATATGAATTCATGAACACAATGAATTTCTAAAAATGGTCACCGAAATGAATGTCGAAAACTGTGCTTTAAACAACCAATCAGCCTGAACCGATTCCAGAATTGTTACATTTCAAGGCCAGTGCCCAAGTACTGTTAAACACAAACAAGTCATCGTCTCATGGGATGGCCGTAATCGTTACCCTGCGTTTTTTCTTTGTTCTTTAAGAAAACATAATTTTTTTGCATTTCTTTTTGCCTTGTGTGCGGTTCTTCAATTCACTCAGATTGCGATCCCCGTACAGTTATTCAAAACAGCCATCATATGCAACGGAAAATGTGCTGTCTTATCTGTACATCCAAGAACGTTTTCAGGTGCAAAAATATATCCAAAGACAACTGCCCCGAACCATAGACTGTATAAAATATGGAGTTCGGACACGCTCGCACGTGACAAAAAAAAGCTGCGTAATTCTGGGTGTCAACAATAAGCTCAAAAGATATTTAAGGATGTTAAGTAAAACTGCATGACCACTGGAACCTCGAAGGCTCCACATCATCGGGGAAAAAGGTCAATGTGACTATAATTTTTTTTCTCGCTTTAGGATAAAAAGCCCTTTACGAACATAACGTTTACAGCCCTTTGCAAACTCACACACCAAAAAAAAAACACACCGAATTCTTATTATCCAGGCTCAGTGATGCCATGTCAAAAGATTTCGTTTCAGTTTTCATGCTTAATCCACATTCTTACTGTCCGACAGAACAAAACGAGCCTATCTTTCACTCAAGCAACACTCCCAAAAAACGTCCGAACTTACCAAAAGTTAAAATTGTGTGAGCGTCATCATCGGGCCGGATTTTCCACCGTCCATTCTCCGCCACTAGCGCCTTTTGGGTCCCAGCTGATTTTCTTGGCAAATTCCCCACAGGTTGAATCCCAGGCAGTTCCCGGCGACTCTTTGACGGCACTGCGACACCATTTGGTTCAGGAGAATATATATCCCTTCGACGTTTGTTACGACAACGAGTAGACAAAATGCATGGCTTTATATCTATTGCTTCCGGACTGCAGCGTCCCGTTTTCACAGCTGCCTGCTCCGCTGCACGTGTTGCGGCGGCTCTCATACGATTAAACAAAATCTTATTTCCAATACGAATTCCACAAAAAGTACCATTTGCAACCGGTGAAGCGGCTTGCTGAGTTATGTTAGCATCACGTAATGCCTCACGTTTTGCTTTCAGTCGTACCCTGAAAGACTTACTTTGCAGCAAATCAGAAGAAAGCTTCTTCTGTTTTCGCGCTCACTATGTGACAGAAAAATATTTTTGCATAAAACAATTGTCCCACTTCGTGCTGCATTGAAAAAGTAATTAGTAATACTCCCACAGGGATAAGGGCCGATCCGAATATTTCTGCATCTTACTAATAATACATTAGATGCAGCTGTATTTTAACCAAAAGCACTTAAATATTAAAAGTGCTCGCATTTACAAGGATGAACGGAGGGACAGCCTAGAAAGCTGTGATGCTCACAGGCAGGACAGAAGCTAAAAAAGAAAAGACCAGTTCAATGGACGACATTCAAGCAAAATAGAATAGTTGCAAGAGAACGTTCTGACTGAAATCACTGCTAATGACTGACGAAAATAGGTTCATCGAAACTGGATAACAAAGAATGCATAGGAGAATCTTCTGAAAATTTTTTGAAAATACCTCTCCGATTCCTTTGTTCTGCGAATGCCACCAATAATTTGTTGAT
Source organism: Gongylonema pulchrum (assembly GCA_900617915.1). Classification (NCBI taxonomy): domain Eukaryota; kingdom Metazoa; phylum Nematoda; class Chromadorea; order Rhabditida; family Gongylonematidae; genus Gongylonema; species Gongylonema pulchrum. The sequence continues at coordinate 1,861 of UYRT01000066.1, forward strand.
GAGACTCTTCCATTTTCGGAATAACAGTAGAAGCAGCAGCAGCAGTCGCTTCATAATTGTTACGCATTTGTATCTAACGAAAACAATGCAAAAATGTGTAATGAAAACAAAAATGCACCACAAATCTAATCCAGCATCCCGCTCACACTGCATTCTCCTTAAGCGAAGAAGGCAATTTACAGCACCAAGACAACAGGAAGTAACCGACTTAAAGCGCCTGGCCAAAAGAAACTACCAGCTAGCAAGGCAGCTGGCAGTTGCTTTTGGCCAAATGCTGTTACTGATGACAGCACGACAAAACAAGTTCAACACGGTTTGATTCCTTGGTATGCCAGGAAAGTTAGTGCCGAATTATGATGGAAACGAAATATGCGGCTGGCGAAGGAAAGGGAATCAGTTCTCATACACGGCAGTACTAGGCCAAAATCTCGTATCTGAGAGAGACAACGGACAATGTATACCACCAAATCAGCCTTAGCACTTAAGAAATGTCAAAAGAATTCAACAATGAAAACATTATAGAAAAGCACGTACCAGGAATTTGTCATCTTCAACAACAAGCGATGCAGCAGGACGGGGAATCTGAAAATTGAGACGATAACACAAAAAACCTATATGTCAATTCACTGATTACCAGAAATCGTCGTGAGCCATTTTCAACATCTCCTTTGCATTGTCAAATTAATCTTGCACGTCACAAATAAAAGCGTTAAACCGATGGGAGGAGAACGTAGGATCATCGAAAATTGGATAATTAAGAATGCACAGGAAAATTATCTTAAAAGCGCAGATTCGAACAAACATAACTGCTAATTATGACCGAGTGGTTTTACTAACTACAACAATCAGTATCAATCTTAAAAGACTTTCTTTAGACAAATGCAGTGACTGGAATTGAATCTTGCTCTCAGAGAAACTCGAGTGCATGTCCACTGCTTTGACTTAGCCTCACGTAACTCCCTCTACAGGATACAGAAGTGCCAGAAGCAACACCAGTTGTCGACATTCCCTTTTTGAAGTGCTTTGAAAAAGTAGTTATGTCTGAATCAGTTCACAACTAAAACAAATAGTGGATTAACTGCCTAATGTCAAATTAGTGACCCACGTTAAATATAATATAAATCCTGTTAGAAAACATAAAAAACACAAAAAAGTACACAAAAATACAAAAATAGAGTACTTTCGATGGTTGCATCCAGTTGTATCGTCTTTTAACCGGAGTCTTATCTTGCCTTGTGAAATGCATCATAGTGAAGAACTGCCACTTCGACTCCGGCGGACTTATTCCAGCAGCAAGCGCACGATCGTGCCTACGCCTTATCTGATTGTAGTAATCCATCATGTTTTTCCAGGCTACTTTGATCATGTCGCCTGCGAAAAAATGTGTGGTAAGATGCGCAAACACGCTGAAGTATTGCGTGTCATATATATGTATATAAATATGTATATATGCATATGTACATAAAATGTTCACCAAAGTCTCAGCCTAGATAATTTGTCATGTTGTGAAAATGGCACCAGATTAGGCAGAACGAAGCACGTTGGAATATAAACTCCGGCAACTTCAAAGCATGTCAAGAAAGCACTGTGCCGTACTCGTCCGCCTAAGCCCAGCCGGTGTCAATCAATGCCAGCGTTGCCAGTGTTGATAATGCGGGAAAAATCAAGCAGCTTCAAGCAAAAAAAAACGTATGATGATATGGCAAGGAGAAACATAAATGAGGAGATACAACCAGGCAGCAAAATCAAGCTCGCCGATGTGAACATGTATTTTTGCACAGTTTTCCTGGTAGATGTCTGTCGCAGAGTGGCACTGTTTCTCCAGTAGATACTTTTAGCCGAATGAATGGGGAATGGCGAGCCAGCTGTAATCCCCCGGGTAATAAATGCAGGCTGTTCTGATGTTAAAAGTACCAAAATTAATTGAAAGGAACTCAGCACTCTATCTAATTCGCAAAGTTGCTGCAACCGTTACTGCACCATATTGTGGTCGGATTCCAGCATCCACTGGAACCTTCGTTCCTTTTTTTTATCCTCTTTTTTGGTAAAGAGAGAAGTAATCTCAATCGACATCTGCACAATGCATGTAAATAACAGCGGTTCACCTGTTATTCCAGTCCGAAGGATATAAAGTTAGAATCAGCATATCTTATATTTTGATTATATGAAGATAAAATACGTACTGGAGAAAGCCAATTTATCATCGCTGAGCACGTCCGCAATTTCTTCAAATGCAACCCATCGCGCAGGGACATTGCTGTAGTAAGGATCACTAACCTGAAAGAACTGACGTAGCTCGCAAACATTCCTACATTTACTGGTTGAAAATATCATAAATTGCCCAATGGGACGTTTTGCTGATGAATAATTCGAGCATTTCGCTCAAAGAATTCCAACCCAGATACTTCATCGCGGTGTGGCAGCGGCAACAGACGTGGCAGTATCAAGGCACGCCGGGTACAAATTCTGGCAACTCCGCGCATGTCGAGAAGACACTGTGCAGCGTTTTGTCAGGCAAATTTTCAGTGATACGAACCACTATCAGCCTTATCAGCAGCTAGTAATGTGGTAAAGGTCAGGCAGCTGTGCGCACAAAAATAAATAGCGAAGCGCAACAGGGCAGCCAGTGCGATCATGCGTTTTGCGCAGTTCCTTCCAGCGAACGCTTGCTTACTAAAAATATATCTGCTTTACACTTTCGTATATGGAAAAATAGTAGATGTGCTGCCTGGCTGGTAAGGTGAGGAATTTTCCACTCAAAATTTCACGTGCCGGTACAAGAAAGCTGAATTTGAAAACTTGGATAGGGCAACATCCTTCCAAATTTCAATGTTCTAGTTTTCCAGCTTCCGAGCTAGTGATTTCCACATCAAAATTTTCGTGTGGTCTTATGTAAGACATCTGCATATTTGGGAGCTAAATTTGAGTTTATGACATACCTACAGCGGCACAAAATGTCGTCCTGAAATTTCAGCTTCCTAGCTGTCATGGTTCCCGAGATAATTCTCCGCCAAAACTTTCACGGGGTCGTACGCGATAGCCAAGCGCACGGGAAAACTGACTTTAAATTTTCTGGGTTGCACGTGCGGCACAACCATAAAATTTCAGCTCCCTAGCTCCAGTGGTTCCCGAAATAATAATTTACCCGCCAAAAGTTTCAAAGGGGGTAGGTGATACCCGAGAGTGTGGGAACACTGAATTTGTGAGGCCGTACGTGGGCAGGGGTCATTACCCTAAAGTTTCAGCTTTCTAGATTCCGCGGCTCCCGAGAAAATAGTTTACTCGCCAAAAACTTCACCGGGCTATAAAAGCTAAGTGAATATAACACAACTCGTCATGAGGAACGATATACGGTTACTGTCTGTGTTTACAGTTTGGGGATGAAACACAGGCAGGCTTTTTATACATATACCTTTCACATGACTTCTATTAAATCCGACCCTTACTTTTTTTAAAAAAATATTCATCGCAACAATCTGGACCCTCCTTTTTTTCTTTTTATTCTTTCTTTAATCTGAATTTTTACGAAATTCTGGGTAATGCTTGTCTACAAAGCTGGTATTCCAGTCCCGCTTTTCTTTTCCTTACAGGGCCCTTCAGGCCCATACTGCCTTTTAGTGATGAATGAAGAGGAACAAAAATGGGCCCTAGTACCTTGCACGCTCTTCCGCCCGTTTTATGGGTTTTCACGGACTGCCTCGAGACTATATTTCATCGTTTTTTTAGAAAGGTGATATGGAGATTAATGGCTAGGTGTTAAAACCCCTACGCTTCACAGAAGAGACTGTTCTTGTCCTCCCGAGATAAATGATGCTGCGGGAACTCAATGCGGGCCTAAAAATTAACATATCGAAGGCGAATGCAGTGCAAAGTGCTGGCACGCTAGCAATGAAATTGCTGAAAAGAAGGAAGTTTTTTCATTTAATTAAGAGAGTAAACGCCGGCTGAGATGGAGAAAGCAAATGAATGAAGGATATTTGATACATCCGTCCATGACCACACACGGAATCAGCATTTCTACCAGATCAGCGCGATATGTGAGACAATTATTACAGACGCGCAAAAAAAAAAAAGTAAAAAGCAATGGGCAAGAAATGTGTTCCCTTTGCCAACAATCGCCGAACTCTGCGCAACAGTGAGTGGCACCCGTGGGAAAGACAACCATTCAGGCAGCCGCCGAACAGGTCGCCCACACACACGCACACACATACACGCACAAACACACACACACACATCGAACAAGCGGTGGGCACTAGCTGTAGCGCCGAAGCCAACGGCCTGGGAAAGCTACTGCCGCTGTACAGAAGCGACGCAGTGGAAATCACGAAAACTGATGCCTGGGCAACCATTGTATAAATAGATAAATAAATAAATACCTATATATACCTAAATACCTACAAATACCTAAACACCTATATATACACGCATATAGCGGAATAACTGATCTCACTAAAGTCCGTCCATACGTTCTGATATCACCTGACAGCCAACCTATTGACTGCACATCGGAGCATACTGTGAGAAAAAATGAATTTAGGATGACTATCACAGTGTGCGCTGTACTTAGGATAACTTTCCAACTTAGGATAACTTGCTTACTTTCCAAATCAACGGCCGCCGATGCACTTCCCGGATAAGCATCGCCTTTTTATCATTGTCCATGCCGAACATCGCCATTTTTCGGTGCAATTCAGAGATAAATCAGCTGGCCGAATCTGAAAGTAAAACTATGAAAATGATGTCAACTTGCTAAAAAATTTCCAGCCATTATGGAAATGACAACGAGACGAAGCACGTCAGGAGCGGCGCAACCAAAACTTGGCAACCCCAACCCACATTTTGTTCGGCCAGCAACAACCTCGCATTTTGTACAGTTAAATATCTTAGTATGGACTAATGCTGACCTGACTAGCAGTTGGTAATACCGTAAAGTTAATGCATCTATGCACGCAAAGATATAAAACGTACGCCGTACAACGCGACATACGAACAATAAAAAAAGCACCGTTCGACAACGGACTGATTGTCGGTGCGAAGATGCGCTTTTTGCACAGTTTTCCCCCAATTTTTTGTCGCTAACGGCACTGTTTTTTCCAGAAGATGCTTCTAGTTAAAAGGATTGAGAGTGGCCACCACGACTGTCAGAAATTATTAAAATGATTCCCAAAAAACTCGGCCGTAGACATGCTCAAAAAAATTCAGCACTCTAAATGCTCCGGCTGCGGCGTTACGTGAAAATTCCATGCGCTCGTGCGTGATGGGGGCGTGGGATGTGAAAAGAACGTAGAGGTCATTTTCACGTCCACGTGGCCACACTCAGAAACTCGGAGTGGTTGCACAGCGGTCTTGAATCTACGTTGCTTCCAAGATCAGTAACAAGCCCGAACATTCCCAAAACGGAAAGAAAATGACGTTGCTTCACGAATGCGTGCCATAGTCAAATGGAGGAACAACTGCTGTATTACCGGTCGCAACGCAGGGGGAAAATACCGCATGCAGCTGTTATTAGATGGCAATTACAAAAACTCGGCTCGGCTTGGTTCATCTCATAAATGAGCTGCAAGAAATTTTTTCTCCCGACGGCAGGTAGGGCTGCCCCACGGCGGATGGCGGCAGTTTGAATGTGGCAGCTGGAAGTGGGGGTGGTATGTGGCAGGTTTCGTTCGAGGCAGGGGAAGGGACTAGGACAAGTAGATATAAAGACTAAATGGCGTAGATCCTTTGCCGATTGACTAAGTAACGTACATTTGGAGGGGAGAGGGGAGCAGTGAAGAACGGAAAGGATGAGGAAGTGTGCTCTTGATTTTTACAGTAGGTACCTGGGTAGAAAAAGATAAATACTGTTTCTTTGAACAGTAGTGTTATAGTAGGGACGGAGACAGGACTATATCCTGTCTGCTAGCAAGATTTGGGACAGAGCAGATAAGGGGAATGAGGATGCAAGTCAGGAACTCGAGGCAAGAACTGGAAATACCAGTAAAAAGAAAAAGACAACACTGCATACATAAATAAGAGTAAATTAAAGCAAATCTGACATTATGAATAAAAGCAAAAGGAACTGAGGTTTTGCTAATGGCAACTAATCAATAAAAACCCATCATCAGTACAGGACTTCCCTTTTTATGAAACTGGTGCTTAAGTAATGCTGTTCCACAAAAACCTGTCATCACTAGGGAACTTTTCTATTTATGAAACTGGTACTTAGGTAATGCTGTCCCACAAAAGCCCGTCATTAGGCTTCCCTATTTATAAAACATGTTTAGGTAAAGCTGAAAGCTAATAAGTTCCACGCGGTGAGCAAGAGCAGGTAGATTGAGAGCTAGGGGATGAACTCAGCCTTCACTTCTGTGAGATTTTGAAAGCAAAAAAGTAGAGGTATAACTGTTGCGTAAAGTTGCAAGCTGCAGGAAGCAACACTGTGGAATTGTCTGCAATTCTTGTGTTAATCCAATCGAATTTATTTGCCCTCAGCTTCAGCTAAACATAAGTTTCAGTAAATCCTGTCGAAATTATTTGCTCTGTCTTACCAAAGTATAGACCCCATAAATGCGGGTACCGCTTACTGAAGACGGATTTTGGTAAGACAAATCCTACTCGCATAAGCTCAGTTTTTGTTTGCTTTTGTTTTTTTCGCTTTTGGTTACACGCTCCAATTCTTTGATCTTGCTTTTTTCTTTTATTCGCAAGTTCAGGTTTGTTTTAATTTACTTTTCTTAGTAGTGCCATGCTGCTTTATTTTCCCATTTACTGCTATCTGGAGTTCTTGCTTCGAACTCCTGATCCGCACCCTTCTTCCAGCACCCCTTTTCCCCTCCTGTATCCTGTCCCCAATTCCTGTCTCCAGAGCAGCTTCGGGGCACCCACCACCTCCAATCACTGTCACCGTTTATCGTCCTGAACTTCTAAACAGCAACTCCACCCCTCTCCACTATCCTGGCCTCAGTCGCGTCCCCTGACTCAGGGGCAACCATCAACTAACATCCCCCAAACTACGTCCAATCTTCCCATCCATCACCTTCCGGCCGCGCGATGCAGCGGCAGCACACTGGAATTATTTTATGGGATTTTTGAGAAAATCTAATCCAACTTATTGCTTTCAGCTTCACTATGCAACAGATTTATAAATAGGGAAGCAACCCTCTGAAAACGGGTTTTGTAAGACAATTTCCCGCATAAGCTTGTCTTTCATTTGTGCTTTTTCCTGCTTTTATTCACAGGTTTCATTTCCTTGACTTCACTTTTTTTCATAAATTAGAGAAATTTATTTTCCTTTACCTAGCGCCCCACCCCCCTCCCCCACCGAATCGTCCAGCCACCGAGCATGGCAAAGCTACCCAGCGCAAGCTGACAAAATGCCGAGCAGTGTCGGAGAGCAAAGTCTCGGAATAGTATTAGGAGAGAAACGAGTGCGTCCTTCAATGGCGGCCGAGTTAGACCGAATGCCGACCGCCCCGCTCTTATTCCCGTCATTTCGACTACCGCAGTCCGGTACGTCAGACACTAGAGCCGATCGCTTCCAACATCCCTCGGGTCTTTATATGTGAAGCTGCTTGGGGGGATCGTAGGCGTTTATACTCAGCCGTTCTGAGACAAGTTCACTTTTCATCACCGCACTGCACATGAGAACTAGAAAAAGTAACCAGTTCACTTGGAATGAAAATGCGGCTGCGAGGGAACACTGCTATGTCACCACTTGGGAGTAAAGAAACGGAGGCACAGCGCCGACTGCTCCACTCTTTTCCCCGCCATTTTTATGAGTTGTTTCATGCCAGTGTAAAAATGCATATTGTGACCAACCGTGGTGTGTGTGTTGTGTATATGTATATATAATGTCTGCGTCTATCTGGGGATATCAACATGGAGACCAAACAAGTTTCGACGCTGAAATTTTGCCAACAAGCTCCTCTGCTGAGTGCCACCTTGAAACGCGGTATCAACCTCTACGTACAACTGACCCTGCATACGAGCAAGTGAAAGTTTTGGCAGGAAAACTGCCAACTCGGGAATCAGAAAAGCTGAAAAGCCGAAATTTTAACGGAATATCCCCTGCCCAAACACAAGTTAAAGGTTTCAAATTCAGTCTCAGGTACGCGAGGATCTCACATGCGGATACTTGAGCTTTTTGGCAGGGAAATCGCTCATTTTCAAGGAAAGACCGTTGAACTGAAATTGCTCATTTTTCTTTATGTAAAATTTGCAATGACTTGCGCTACTAAATGCATAAGGTGTGTGAAGCGGTAACCACTCATATAGTTAACAACCTGCTCGCTTCAAATTTAATGTAAGCGCATGATCGCACCATCTTATGGTCCTAGCTTCACAGGCCGCTAAGTTGAAAAGTGAGTGACAAAAGCGCAAATTTAAAAACAAGTACAAGCACACACATAAACAGCCAGCCACTTGTCAATATGGGCTTTTGCATTTGCACAATTGTGCGAGAACGCGTAAAAAACCCGTTGAATTCTGACTGCTTTGCAGCGTACGAGAGGATGAAGCCAGCGTTCGATGGCTTCATCCTCTCGCTCATACTCAGCACACATCAACAGACTAAACTAATCCAGAACATAAAAACCGGAGGGGTTTTTGAAATTCCGCAATCACCTGCTGAAATCTATGATAAAAAGCAGTCAATCCACAGAAAATTTCTGAGCATCGTTCACATTAAAAACAACACAACGAATTTTTAACAAATTTTATTCGAAAGAAGTGAACAAACCGGTAAGAATTGCTGGTGAGGCTGATCATCAAGCCCGAAGGCCCGAACGATGGTGATCACGAGCACCATCAGTACAATTTTCCAAAATCATTCTCTGCATACGAGGGACGTACATAAAAAAAAAAAAAAAACACACGATCCCGCGCAAAAACAAGCTTGAGAATGCAATAGAACAGAGAACAACAGAAGCAGCCTTAGCTGCCAAAACAAAAAGAAACAACGCCCCAGGAACATTTACCAAGAGTACTAAGACCGGAATAAAAAATCTCAAGAAATCAAAAAAGCACTCTCAGAATGTCATAAGACATATGGTGTCACCATCGTCAGGGAAGGGAAAGGTGTTTTGTACACAGCTAGACCGGGAAGAGCGAAGTTCCAGTGCCACGTAACTCAGTTCAGGATAACGCACCCAGGCGCCCTCCGACTGCTGCTGCTCATCGATTCAACAAATACTACTACATGCATTCTAGAAAGGTTTTGAGGTGAAACAGAATACGGCCACTCCCGGCACTAAACTTATCCTGTCGATGCTTGATTACCGAAGATACATTTCCGTGATCACTGCTCTCTACAGCAGCTGGGGAACATATCTGCAGTCTTTGTGAACAAACGCAACTGAGTGCAGCATACACAGATATGTGCATATATACATACACGCATATACATACGTGGCGTTTTGTTCTAGCAAATGTTAATTATCCAAAACAACTCAGACTTAAATGGGCAGCATGTAAACTACTTTCGATGAGCCTACTCATTCTGCCTGTTACAAATAAAGTTTTTCATGGGACAAGAGAAGTATGCTAACAATGATGTTCTTCTCTTCAACAACACAGCGTAAAGAAATAACGTCTACGCTTCTCATAACTTAAAGTAACGTGCGTTTTTTTTTAAGATTTAATCACTGAATTCAACACTCATACACTTCCACTCTTCGTTCCTCCGTACACAACCTAGCTTCTAAGACGTTTTTCTCATTAATTTTTGTGCGTACTTTTTATAAATCCCTGCAGATTAACTCAACTTTTTCACTTTTTTTTTTCTTCTCGCCGTACGGTGAATTTTGGCAACCCTTTGCGCAAAAAAAATGGTGTGGTTCTGCTTTTCACTCCGCTCAAATATACCACTAAACCATCATATACAACTGTGTGCAATCTGATTCACCGTTATTTCCTCCAGAACCATCCTTTCATCATTCCACCAAGTCCTTCTTTTCCTACGTCCTGTTTCATCGGACCAGTAGTTCCTCTTTTCTCTTTAGTAACATTACTCACTGGCGTTTCCTTTTTGTCCGATACGTAGGAAGCAATTTTCGCTTCCAAATCTGGCATCTAAAAACAGCAAATTACTCAAAAAAGTAGCAAGCAATGAACCTTATTCATGAAAATCCACAAATTTTGCAAACATCATCTGCCTAAGCAATTGTCCAACAACTAGCGAAAACAGTTTTCAATGAGTCTTACTTTTATATGATTCAGGGCCAGGTCAAAAAACATCGGCTTATTCGGCATAGGAATGAATGACGGCGGCAGTGACACAACGCGAACGCTCTGTTCATTTCCAAGCAGATTCTCTGGTTTAATTTTGCGGAACTCGTTCAGAGTATCCAATAGGGGCTAGAAAAATAGATCAATTTTAAAATAAACAAAACAATTTCATATAAATTCTTAGAAATTATCACCGAGGTCAGTTGCGAAAATGGTGTAATCGTCCGCAGCACGTAATCTCTTGATCAAGCCGCTAGTTCAAATCCGCTAAAGAGGGAGAGCGGAATATCTACAGCTCGCTAAACCGACAGGACCGCAAACCAGTAATGCAAACCTCCTTCATTTAAGCCCTTAACAAACTTCTAGCACGGAAGCCTCAGTAGCTGAGTGACGACTGTTCGCTAATTGCTACAATCCCAGTCACTTTCGAGTGCTGTCATCTACCACAGAGGATGAGATACGCAATTACCAATAGGCTCACAAAAAATTTATGCCGCTAAGGCGAATACGAACCCGAGTATCCATTAATCTGTTTTTCTCGCCTTCTTTCACACTGTCAGCTGCTTGAGCAAGGCGATTCGCCTGTGCTGCATATTTCGATGCCACTATTTGTTCTTGCAATGTCTTCAAGGCTTCCTGCAAGCAAATAAAACCTTGAAAAGAATGCAGGAGAGGCATAATCAAACGTAATGTGCACTTCTAAATAATTAAGTCTGCAAAAAAAAAAAAAAAAAAAAAAGTTCAAATTTATAGTTAACCGCATGTAAAAGCAAAAACAGTAAAATTTATAATAAAGCATTATCACGAGAGAAATACAACAGGGTGGAACCACAAAATGCTACAAAAAAAATTCGCAAAGGAACGCTCTGATGTTAACCCGATAATAAATATTAATTATATTCAGTACGACTAACAAAAGTGATTTAAGTGGAAGTCTTAAATCCAAAGACTTCAAGCTTACGCATGTAAGTCTGAATCAAACCCATAATGCCAAGCTGACTGATAACTCTTCACTCAACTCCATAGCGAGCCTATTCATTCTCCCTCCCACCCACAAACTGTTTGCTGTAAAGTATTATTAAAGTATCGTAAACCTCATTTTCCACAAGAAAACTATTCTCTCGAACATCCTGCAGTAACCTTGAAGCCGCCACAGTACGCTGCATGGCACGCTCATGTAAAGCGCTGGCTTCAGCCCACTTCGATATGCCAGCGTGTGCTTCTGCCATATAGAAACATCTAAATAAATAAATAAAAAAGTGACGCCAATATCAAGAATACCTCTGTAGTTAATTTTTTGTAGAAAGTTGAGACTTTTGAAACGGCTAGAATGGCAGCTTTCTGCCGGCAACAATCACTCGCCTTCTGGGCTGTCACAGTAATTTCATGTTCTAGAAATCCTTGAAAGCAAGCTGTGGGAAAACTAAGCCACAGTATGCTAAAGACATGGGCACCAAATTATCACAACAGCGACTCAATGAACCGTACTTGCAATTCCAACTAGCGCAGTTTAAGCCACTCTGGAAGTGCACCACTTTCCCCTACACTGCGTCTGCCTGGCAAAAAGCAGTAAAATTTAAAACGATCCAGCAATTAAACGCACCTAAAAGCACGATAATACTCCACTTTTATACCGTATGCTACTTTCAACTGTTCACAGGACGCAGCGCCAGGAAGTTTCAATATTTCTTCGCACGTTTCAATCACTGTGTCGTACAAACGAATCAGATCTTGCGGCTTCGTCTTTTTTTCAGTTTGCGCCCTGCAAAAAAACAAATAAAGCGAAATTGAATGAATATATACAAGGACTTTTTTTTTCATTGTTTCATAATTATCGCGAGCATAAAAGAAAGGGAGAACAACACAGCGTTGGGCAGAAGCTGATGGTATACAACTCAGGAGAGCGCAAGCATTACTGCGGTCGCTCTATTAGTGCATCTCAGAAATACTGGAGTCCCGAACCGAAAGACTGGCGGCTTTCTGTACGCCTGGAAATAAATATCACCTGGTATGTGCGATGATTAAGAGGTATCGTTCCACAGTTTTACTGAGGCGCATAAAATCCAAATAGGCCATGGTTAACTGGTGCGACGAGGTATTATCCGCACGCATTCCAAAACCACCAGTTTTCTTCTGCTCGTCAGCAAGCGCCTGAGCAACATCGCGAATGCTACTCAGCAGCTGCTCATATAAAATGATCTGGAAAAAAAAAACCCGTTTATTTCCACAGTCTGCAAGAAAATCTGAGCAACTAAAATTGATCCATCCAGGATTTTACAACAGCACAGAATGCACTACTATTACTACACATATTTAGGTCAAAGCGTTCTCCGTTTCTGAAATTCTAAGAGTGAGCAGTTCAGAAAATTCTTAGTCAAGCCCTCATGAAAGTCTGTTGCCATTAAAAGCCCCTGGAATCCACCAGACCGAAGAAAGCTTACTTTCTTCTGAATAAATCAGCAGTGGCAGCTGTAAACCACTACTGTTCTTGGTTAACTGGATAACAAAAAAAAAATTTGGTTACCAAAATCAGGAAATCCAGGAATCAGTACAATAAGTAACCACAGTAAAAGAAAAGTGGCAAGACCAATAGACAGAGGAGTTAAAAAATTCGTTCTACTGACGGTCGCAAATCAGGAAGGCCATAAACTGGACGCAAATGAAGAAAACATTAAAAACTTGTTCCGCAGGCTGTCATCGGGCAAATTCTCATTTTTACTACCAAATCCACTGCATAAGACCTGATTTTCAGCAAACTCAAAGACATGCAAAATGAAGCTAGAAAGCGACAAGATGCGTAGACTAAATGCAATAAAATAAAAAAATCAAGCAAAAGGCAAAAAGATTACAGAATCATCCAGTGTACGACACAGACGATTACCCATATTCTGATATGTCAACAGGAAAAAGACTATACAAAAACCTGTATTACAAATAAAAAGTACAAAAAGCTATAAAGCTTTTCGCAGGGTACAGCTAAAGTCATGGTTGTTATAACAAAGCAGTAGTAACCTTGTCTTCATATGCAGCTCGTTGTGCAAGCTGACTGTCGAACTGTTCAAAAGATCGCAACAAATTTTTAACATTATCATTCGTCACAACCACTTGTTCATTACCCCATTCAATATTCCTCACTTGATCCACAATTGTTTTGGCACGCAGCTCTGCTATCAGCTTCTGCAAAGTACAGCATCTAAATAGGGGCAACTCCGAATTCTCGGTAAACAAATGAAGATAAAAACGAAAACTTGCACATCAAAAACGCGCCCTTTTTGACAATATTACCGAGACCAAGATCCTTCCGGCCTTGTGCCCCCAATGTGATGACCCAGTGTTATCAAAACTGCTGGAATGCTTCCCCACCCCGGTCGCAGCTACATCGGCCCAAATTCTTAGCAACCCTATGTCCTCAAGCCACCGACTGGCTGTCGTAGATTGGGTCGAAGGGCACATTAAAGTGAGTTTTTTTTTTTTTTTTTTTTTTTTTTTTTTTTTTTTTTTTTTTTTTTTT
>UYRT01000067.1:0-15571 GCA_900617915.1 Gongylonema pulchrum
CACAGACAACTCCGTGACAATATGCGTTTTGTACTGCTGTTACACAGCACAAAACGCATAAAAACGCTCACTTATCGACGCCCTCCTGATTTTCGATCTTTGCTATAATTTTGATGTGCCTTCCCTTCTCGCCAAGTACCTTCCTGATCGTGCGAATGCCGTCTCCATTACGTATGAATGATGCGAAAATTATATCCACTTCCTGAAAAATGATGATGCAGTGGACGGAAGATAAAGCCAGAACAATATTAAAGACTGAGGGCTGAACCGGACAGCGAACTGGTCCTCCGCTTTCTCTTCCACCAGTTCCCCCAACTGCGCAGATGGCTGAAGTTATAATAACTTCAGCTCCTGAATCCAGGTTATTATGTTCTACGATTTTCTAATCAAAACTGAAGACATGTCAATGTTCGTGATTTTCCCGCAAGTTTAAACGATTCTGTATATTCGATACAAAATTCAGGATGAAGATTCAAATAACCTGTTCGATGCCGAACTGCAGGTCCTTGATGTCTTTCTCAGAAATGGCAGGCAAATCAACCGGCGTTCCGGGCAAGTTGATACCCTTTCTGCTTCCCAGCATACCACCGTTCTCGATAGTGCATATTAGACTATCACCTTCTAAAGACTAATTAATATACTAGATAAAATAATATCTCGCACAATATGCTCCAAATTTTTGTATTTAAATGTATTATTACTGTTGTTTAAAAGCAGATATGAACCAGTGAAGAGAAATGGAAATGTAGTGAAGTGTAGGGACTAGAGGGAAAAAGAATGGAAGATAGTGAAGCTGAGATCATGTGCAGAGAACCTGGTTTTAAGTGAAAATGTGCAAAAATTCCCCAGTTTCCTCAATTATTAATTAATTTTAATCTAATACAGCAAGTATGCACCCGCAATAAAGCAAGGAGGCATTTGGACACTAGTCGACAGAGTATAAAATTGATCTTTGGATGTTTTAAGAAACCGATTCTAGTATTTCGGCAGCAAATTCGAAAATTCGAATTATATGTCTACCACGGCTTAAACAGCACCGAAAGCGGCAACACAAAGAAATGAGCATTTTACTCTTAAGGAAGCGCCAAAATTGTTTTAATGATGCGATAAATTAAAACGCAGAATGCCAAATTTAGTCGGAAACGAGGAAAATTTTCCCAAAGACAAGGCTAGCTAAGGAGGCAAGGGACACTAGCCACGTCCAGGAACGTTGACGTTAGGTATTAAAAGCACATAACGATGGAAACGGGAAAACTTTGTTCGACTGCACCAAATTTAACAAACCTTCGGGGATCTACCCCTACAGTATACTTAATATCATGGAATATCCGTGAACTATAATTTGAGTGAAGAGAAATGAAGCCACAGACTCTGGATGTTTTGCTTATTTCAACGCAAACTACAAGCGGATACAAAATTTCAAAATCGAAACTAGCGCACCGATGGAATTAACTATGAGAGACATAAGGCCATCGTCGATGAAAATCCGCGAACCGACACTTAGCACCTTCGTGATATTCTTGTAATCGACGAAAACGGTCTGCGCATTCCCGGAACTTTCCATTGATGGATCAGTGGTGAGCCGAATTTGATTTCCTTTCACCAACTCTACTTCTGCGCTTCCACCCTGCAACACAATTTTTTTTTATAAAAAAAAGGTGTTTCTATTTTTTTTTTTCAAAAGTTGCATAGTTCAACTAAAATAATGGATAATTCAATTTTGCAGGAGGGTCCGTGGGGTTCCTGAAGAAGATTACGAAAGGCTGTATCCTTCGTCAGCGAGCTGCATATAAAATACATCTCGAGTTATATAGTCCGCTGCATACTGGTACCATTGTGTCTGCGATTTACGGCAATCCCAATAACAATAGGCTCAATAATGAAAATAATGATTTCGAAATCATTAATTATTTATCATAATAGTGGGAAATAAGCAAGCGCATTCTAGAAAAAACATTTACATTTCTCTGCAAGACATAAAAAGAAGCGCAATACAAACCCCTTCCAGAAGGCCGGTACGTATTTCGGGACCTTTTGTGTCCAGAGCAATGGCGATCAGTCGCGGCTCACTGAAACTCAATGCTGCTGCTCGTACGTTCGCTATTGTTTCCGCGTGATACTGAAAAATTTCAAAATTCGCATGAGTCAAAAATTCTCAATGAAAGCGCAAAAATTTGGTAGAATTCTCGCTTTATAATGCAACTGTGAATTCGTTCTGGGCTGTAAATGATGGCTTTTGCATTCCCAGTGGCAATCGAGCCTGCGAACCATTGTTTTACTGTGGTGAAAAAGGTGCATCCGGGGACATGGAGTCGTGAGAGGGGATCTAGAATAAAAGGATGGTGTATGGCTGTGGATGAGAAATTGATGCTGCGCTATGCAAGCAACCCATAAATTAAATCGAACAGTCAGAAATTTTGGCTGTCGACTTATTGAAAAAAAGCGGAGAAAAAGGGCAACAAAAGCCGAAGTGCGTTCGTTTTCTTTTCAGAGTGAAATTCACAGTCACACTGACCTCATGTGAACCATGACTGAAATTCATGCGCGCAATGTTTAGTCCATTGATAATCATTTCCTGCAGCTTTTCCACCGCTCGACATGCTGGCCCTGAAATAAAGCTATTCTCAGACTGCGGGCTTGCAACATGACAAGTAAGCAAGCAACCCGCTTCTAAGCCCTCTCCTCAGCCCTTGTCGCTCGCATCTTCGCGACAGTGATCTTCCGCAGCAACTTCAAATGATCTTTTCTCAATTGCGCAGCACATTATTCTTACATTTTGTCGATTATTCTAACTAAAGAGCGCGCCACACTCATCGTCCCACTTCCCTCGAATGAAAAAATATCTCAGCTGAGCGCAGCAATAGTAAAATGCAAGCAATATTATTGATGCTTACCGATTGTGCAGATTATTCCAGTTTTCCGGACCAGACGTGGCTCCTCCCGGATGTCCAATTTGCACAAGTGCTCCAAGTTTGTGCTTTCGGGCAACGGCGATAGTTTCTGTTCCTGTCTAAATGCACATCATCCAGTCAGTTAATATGTAAGCTAAGCTGTAGGAATCTATTTTATTAAGAAATTCACAAAAAAATTCACTGAATTTATTTGTTATTAAGAAAATTTCATCTCAGAATCCCATACCTCATTTTTCATACATAATTCTTAGTCTCAAACCTCCTTTCTTTATTCTCAATTTTTCTGATGTTTCTTCGATTCTCCGCTCGTTTTTAAATGCATTTTTATAAAGGCAAACACATCCCTGTTTGCTTGTTGGCAATATTCCTGATAACTCATTTTTTTAAGAAATGCAGTCTGGGAACAGTCCTGTAAGCTAAACAGGCTATGCTGATAATGAAACTCATCAGCGAGTGGTACTGTTTGTTTCAGAGATCTACAGTGTTACGATCTGCGGTTGCCTCTGATCAAAGCTATGTAAAAAAATATGAAGAATTATCACACCTAGCTTGTCACTTCTTGTTTCCCCCACTTTTATTTGAGAACTTTCCAGAAGCAAAGTGGAAAAAGTTCCCTGCAACGAATTAAAATTCCATTTTACTATCACTCTGCGAAATCAAAGAGCAAAAATAAAGCGGCGATGATTATGTAAATGCGCAATAGCAGTACATTAACTGCAACTCATTTGAGGGAGAAACGCTTTTTAATGCAGAGTAGAACTAGGATTTGAAGTTCCTACAATAATTACAAAATAGATTGTTCAAGTACCATCAGTTGATGGTACTTGAACAGTCTGTCGCTGCATATTTTGAAAATCAATTGGTGAGACCTTTTCAGATACACAGAGATTTTACTTCAGAAATATGGCATTTTAAAAAAGCTATTGAAATTTTTAGTTTAATTTGTAGCCCTTTACAGCCTTCACGCGCAATTGCTCTACCCTCCCACTTCTTCCCTACGAACAAGTCGACTTGTAACTAAATTTGTGATCGATACGCACAGGCTAAATTCTGCAATGGCTTTAAAATTGTGAAACGAGATGGGCTTCTTTGGACGTGTTATACTTAAATGCCAATATCACCTGAAACTCGAATGCAAATGTCAGTCTTCCTTGTCGCATCCGATTCCGGCTTGTCTTTTCACTCACTCGTACCTCCTTCTCCGTGAGTAACGTAGAAGTTGAGAACTTGAATTTGGAAAACAACTCCTCGCTAGCCTCTTTGCCGTTCCTCTCCTCTTCCGTTCAGCGATATCCGAATTCACTATTCACGTTACGCAGTGCTTTCAGTCATTATTACTTAAGAATGTAAAACAGTGGAATAAGTGGCTCAGCTGCTATGGCAACACTCATATTCAATGCTAGCAAAAAACATTTCCAGAACATAAAAAAATAATTGAATTTTTTGAGTAAATGAGCACTGGTGCTGTACCTATGACAAGATGATTTCACTCATGCTCCCAGAGGAACCAGAGCTGTGACACGCCGCCATCAGGTCTACAGTCCCGATGATTCGAAAAGGTAGTCCCTCTAAAAATCGACCCACGGAGGGATGCATTTCGAAATTTGAGAAACCTGCTCTGAAATTTCTTTTTGCTTTTCCCTTCGTAGAGCATGACAACAAAATGCACTTGCGAAATCATTCCACGCAATTCATTGCAAAAGCCAGAATGTTACTAGCTAATACTGCGGAAAGGTTGTAGGGCGGGTATAGAGGGGAGGAAGGGTGGGGGAAGGGAGAAGGGGATGGGTTTGTGGGTCCGGGCAGAGAGGGATGAGGAAAGGTTTCAAGAGTAAGCAAACGATAATCGCTAATCGATTTTAAATATTTACTTGAAATACTCAGTTTGTCGATACCTCAACCCTATTTTCACATACGTACCAATCGGTTCCCGATCTGATGTACTTTTTCTATTAAATTCAGTACCTAAATTAATGTCCTTTGAGTTGATTTGGTGAACTTCGCTTCCCCTTTGTAGTTTAGCTGACAAATTTGGCGCTTTCTAGTCGTCTATTCCCTCTTTTCCTTCATCCTTCCTTCCCCTCATTCTGGTAATCTGCTTCAAAGGGTTACATTTGATTTGTAGGCTTAATAAAATATGATCGAATTTCAAGGATTTAAAATTCCATCATAAAATATAATGCCTCCAACGTCATGTCCCGTGCGATCACAGATCAAAAACCTCTGTTATCAATAAGTCAGAATTTGTTAGTATCGCATATATACCATCAGAAAATTTTGGAAAAGTAAGCGAGAGATGCGTAAAAAACTGTCACTGGCCTAAGGCCGGTTTTGCTAACGGTCACTTTCGACTGGTTTGGTAATATAGCTAGTTGTGCGCATTCATCTGATCCCAATATGACACATTTTAATAGTACGATACGAATTATTCATGAATCATTTTGTATCGGGTTACAGTATCCTTTGAAGGTGATCAAGTTTTATAGAATACACTAATCGGCATACAGTACGCTCAACAGTTGGACTGAGCTGGAAAATATGTACAACCAGATGAGAGCGATACACACTGCTTCTCGTGCCTACATCCTGCGCAACTGAGCCTGGCACATCGCTCACAACTGATTTTAGCTCAGTGGCACTAACTTCCAGCAGATGCAGATGAGATGCTGCAGTTTTAAATTAGAAGAGAAATCTGAGTAAGTTGTAACTCACGCATAAATGTAGTGATCGTAGTTGTTGACACCATTACTGGCGACCTTTATCGGGCGCTGCTTATCTTTGTTTCGAGATTGTGGTGGCCGCATCCTTACTTGCTACAAATTATCACTGACTAATGGTTCTACTCAATACAGAATTACGCGAACGAACAGGAGAAAATACGTTCGTCCCTCCGGATGTATGCTGTGCTTAGCTACAAACGTCCCGGAAATTACACCCAGGAAGTGACGGAAGAATTGCGTAGTGCGGAACGAGCAGACACCCCTTTCTTAAGAAATGGAACGAGCAGATGAGATTGCGGTGAGGAACGGGACGAGTGAGGAGCGGGAGGGACAGCAAATGACGAAACTTCCAGACAGCGGCCAGACCCTAGCACGACTCATTCACATTTTTATGTGAAAATAAATCTATTGATGACGGCGGTTCCAGTGGGCAGTGCTGTCTGTGCTTATGTCTGCTCGGGCGGACAGATGGTGGTGGCTCGAGCCGCACTGCCATCCGGATGCCCCCGGATTGCAGTGGTCATCCGGATGACTCGTATTTCAGCTCTCAGTTCTATTTACTGTTCAGCATAGGCGCTTATTTCAAAATTATGGTGTTTCAATTCAACACGAAGTGGAGGGAAGGGAGATCCTAGCGAGAATTTAACTGATGAGCAGGATGGGTGCGCCTTCGGTGGAAAGTATCGTGACTCTACCAGTTAATATTCTTAGACTGGTCTTATGCCCTGTTTGTAGGAGTGTTATGTGTGTGTACGACGTCGCGTCCTATTTACATATTTATTAATAAATAGTATGTTAAAAAGATAGTGCAAAAAAGGTGGTGAGTTTCTGGGGGATCGAAGCTCTCCAGAACAGGAGTGGTAGTTAAAAATAGGTCGCAGTGGTGGATGGGTAGTGGCGGTCCCGTCATGGGGAAGAGTGCTTTTATACTCCCGGTGACAAAGATCGAAAGTTCAATGAGGGTAGGGTGGCCAAAGTTTGAATTAGGGACAAGGGTATTGCGTCACAGTAACGCAATTGTTCTTTAACCTACTTTTAACAAAAACCATTTATCATTATTTGATCTATTATACGACAAGAGGAACACTTGATCACAGGCGCGGTATGGAACACTTAATCACAGGCGCAATCCACCTGGACATGCGCCCATAATAGTGTCACTGACAGCCACTGGAGTACAAATGGTCAGCAGATGGCCATTAGTGCATAGACGATCGGTAGTTAAACGAATTAGAGATCGGACGGTATAGGCATAAGAGTCGGCGAAAAATCAACACTTTTGACGATTTACTGCACCACTAATTATCGCAGTTTTTGGCAGTAGCAGCAGAAAACATGTATGAAATAACAGCAAGGGAAAAGCTTTGGTCACCGGCATCTTGCGCCTGAGAAAGCGACGAAAAGAAACTCAAGCGGGCAAACAATAGTGGTGATTCGGGACGGTGAACATATGCGGTGTGCATGCTTATAATAAATCTAACTCAGGCATCAGCAATATATAAACAGCTATTTTATTATTGCATGCCTGGCCACTGAAATTCACGAATTTTATTGCAAACATACAGTGGTGTATCAAAGGAGCCGGATGAAGACTTATTTTTATCTACGGATTTGATAAGCTGCGATATTACTATGCACAATGCACTGCAGCATGTGTGCCTCACGCATCACTGTAGCAATAGATGCGCCAAGTGGAAAGAGCATCCTAATAACATCACTGATAACAGATCCCCACACCGATTATCTGGATGGCTTCAACAGCCTCGCAGTAGTGAGGTGAGCTTACCGTGCATAAAATAATTCTAATCGCTAAATCGGACAGTTACTGGCAGTTACGTTCTTGGACATGGGAGGGAAAACGATCTTAGCTTCCCTTGCTTGGAACGCCAAATTTAGGGCGTACAGTTTGATCGAACTGTTGCAAGACCAAGCCAAACTGAGGCTGTGATGAGCAATGGAGTACAAAAGTGCACTAAGGAAATCCAGAGATATCTGGTTGGAATACTAAAACTGACTGGAAAAACTGGCTGGCAAAAACGGAACGGCGAGAGGGATTGAGGATTTCTTGCAGCTGAGCGAGCAAAGGGCTGAGTTCCGGGGCATCCCTTTCGTAATGCACCTCCGCCTATATATATTTCGAAATTTGTTGGTAATGGCGGAGGAGGGAAGAAGGTGTATCCAAGAAGCGATGACGCGGCTGAACTTGCAAGCCAGGAAAAGCTACGAGAGCAGCGCAAACATACTGGCCGGGGCGCACTGAGGCACATTCGATGTCATCTCCTCAGTGTGGTCTTCAAACTTTAAACTTTCACACGAAATTGGGGATTCCCTCATTTGCTATTTCACTACTGTTGCAGGAAAGACTAAAAGCCTCCACGCTTTGCTGGGCCCGATTTCGGAATGCCAAATGAAACATTCGACATAAAAAGTTTCGGAAATATTGATGCGTCATACTATTTAAGCCACAGCTTACGCAGTGCTCGCTGTTGGAGAGATTTTAAAAAAATGCACAACTGTTATCAGAGTACAAAAGCACGTTAAAATCACGTGTGAAATTTGTAATCTTCATGAAAATTCCATGATCGTCACAAAAATGCATGACCATAGTTCAACGATTGAATCGAAACAGCAACTTATGCTGAATTCTGTCGGAATTTTATTAGATCTGTATACAGTGAGGAACTTAGGTCTGTGTTAGAATTCGGAAACGCCACTAGTTATTCAACTCATTGATTACATTTTTTATGCGTTTCGATATTTGGCACTAACAGAAGTCTTCAGTTGACAGCGCAACTGCAATGGGGAAAATCCCTGCCAGTTTCTTAAAAGTGCAAGGATACGGGGGAACAGATTTTCTATTTCCTGCGCTCATTTGGAAGAAATTTAATCGTCGAAACATAAAAATGAGGGTGTACAGTTTGCACCGACATACTTTCAGATCTGACTTTCATTTATCTCTGGTAAGGGCCAGCCTTTATTAAGCAGATTTTTTTTTTGATAAGTGATCAGTTCTGCGGAAGAAGTCGGGGAGAGGGAAAGGAAGAAGGGTCAGTGGTCAAAGATGTTTTAGGGATCAGAGGTCTCTTTTACAAATGACGAAGATCGAGAATAAATAGACCATCTGAAGCCATCTTTTGAACCGCATTAGCCTCAACAAATGAAGGAATTTATAAATTTCACGTATACTCTACTGGTAAAAGCGCAGCACAAAAGAAGTCGGTGCCCTAGCGGTATATAAGCAAGTGAACAAATAACAAAGATTAACTGGGTTGACTTACTGGTGAGAGTGGTGGAGGACAGGTAAGTCTAGTCGTCTAAGGCTTAGAAATAAACCAGTAATCCGCAAGAAGAAAACAGCCCCCACTAATGGGAGTGCAGGCTGTTTTCTTCATGCCACCCAAAAAAACAAAGAAAATAAAGGAAAGGTTGCTATTCCGAGCGGGAGAGTATTATGATAGTTGACTGCGCCAAATCTTAAGCTCTTGACCTTCCTCTTGAAATTTGCAAACATCACTAATTTAAACAGCAGCTCGCAGAGCGTAAAAATTTATAGTAATTTTAATATATGTTTGCATAGGAGACAAATTGCTTGTTCAAAAATTTTTGGGAGGCGCAAGAGTAAACATGAGTTATTACTTTTTACACCGCAGATCAGTGAACAAAAGTTACAGTGACCACTAGCCTCCATGTTCGAGGAACATTACAAAAGTTTTATGCTTCAAAAAAGTGTAGCTGTCTTCCGCTTTTTCTAAATATAATACTTCTGCAATCCTCCACTTCTGCAGCTTTCCTGTGCAAAAAATTCCGAAGATACAATTTCTAAAGAGGTTACGACAGAACTTCCCCAAAAATACAATTTCTAAATCTAGTGCCTTAAAAAAATTTAGCAAGATAAAATAGTCTGGTTCAGTTTCATTACACCTAGGAAGCGCCAAACTCATTGAGGCAGAATAAAAATTCTAAATAAATACGACTAAAGAAAGAAAAGAAAGGAAAAACTCGACTGAAAAATGCTAGAACAGAACAGTTTTAGAAGAAATGCGGCTTTCTGAAGCTTGGATGAAAGAACACGGCTTGAAGTCATGAATTCTCATTAGACGATCGAACTGAAAACATCTGGACAAACGAATTTCTGCTCAAATCCAGCTGTATTGCACGGAACTTTTGGAGTGTCCTTTCGAAATTTTTATTCTCAAACTGGCCCGTATATGCGGAGAAATAGGCCGCTGAGAGGCATATTGAAACAGTAAGCTTTACTGCTTCATCTGCCATCTCCATAATAAGCTTTTACTATGTCTACTGTTAAGAATTTCAGTTGTTCTAATTTGAATACTTTTTTAAAAAAATCTCATTTTGGACAGCAAAAGCACCAATTCGCTAGCCAGTAGGACGCACAGATGCTTTTTCTACATTAGGAAAGTATGCAGAATTTGCACAGCGGAACTCTGCAGTAAATAGTAGTGCTGTTGTAGGTGCCTGCCTTCCGCTGTTTTTTTCAATCTTTATATCACCTCCAGCTGTTTTTTCAGAAGTTAAACTTTTTTAAGTATTGCTAATAAATTATCAGTTCTATATGAATTCTACAAATACGAGATATTCATAGTATATGTATAAAAAAAACTATATCTTTGTTCGACTCCTAGGTTAATATTTTGGGCAAAAAAGTAGCACTTCACAAGAATCCAGTTAGTAGACCTAAATCCATAAGATTTCAAAGAAACCCACCTAAATTTCACAAATAACGTGGGTTCAGAGGAATTTGGCTTATCTCTACTATGATTAAACTAAATTAAATAAATTAATCTCTACTGTAAACTCGCACATATTTACCGGACAGATTACAATGAAAGCTAGATCATTCACTGATATAGCGGAAGCTTAGCGTCCTCTTTAATGATATCTCTCTCGGCGATAAGAAAAATCCTTTCCTTTACAATTCATTGATTTGTTTTGAGGACAAATTGATAAAGGTATGCCTCCTGCTTCAAAGATAGTAACTGTCTCCAACTTGTTTTTTTATGCCATTACACACGCAAGAAATTACAGTTGGTCGCAAATGAGGGTTTTTTAAAGGCATTTATTGCAAGCTGCATGCCATACGGTTGTCTTAAAAAGTTTACGCGACGGAGAATCGTGGTCTATCAAGCCATATGCATTCCCGTTCAGCACCATAACTGGAACTCCTCAGTACGATGGTGTGGTGTTGATAAAATAATCATATAAAGTAAAATAAATTTTTCAAGAAGAATTTGTTAGAAAGCAAATTGCAAGTTTAAAAAGTAATGAAAAGAAAGAGAGGAAAGAGTATGAACTGAACGAACAGCAAAGAAAAAACTGCGACCTACCAATAAATGATGCTGGAGTAGCTTTTATAAGAAACTTTTAAATTTAAATATACATAAGCAACGCAAGAAGTTTAGATATTTATAAATAAACGTAGTAAAAATTTTTTATAAGCAATAAACCAAATAAAAGCAATAAATTTTTTATAAGCTATAAATATAATATTAGGCCCGTGTGGAAAAACGAATAAAGAAAGCCGTGCACAATCAAATAAATAGCTATTCGCTTCAGGATAGCTGGTGCGATTTTGCGTTTTTGCGCAGTTTCGTGCGCTGCGACAATTCGTGGCTTCAGTTTAATATGTGCTCTCAAACTGGTTATGTCCTCGCTAGTTTTCGAAAATATTTTCTCGTTAATGCTTTCTAACTTTCTTTCTTTTTGGGCCGTATATGGACCAAAAAAATTCTCGTAAACCTGGTTCCTTTAGCAGCTAATTTGAAATTGAGTCACAAAGTTAAAACATACACATCTGCATATTTCCAAAGGCAGTCTCTCGACAATTTATGCATTTTTGCTGTTTAACCAATGATGCAAAAAACGCATAATAATTAAGTAAAAGAATGGAAATGGACCGAAAATAGTCGCCACTTTGTTCTTCTTCGATGGTCATACGACGGCCCAGTCGCGGCGTTTTGCCTGTAGATGGAGAACGCCCAGAATTAATTTCGCCGACATGATCGTTTACCTCTTCCATTTCCTTTCTTCCGTGGTGCTGTATGGACGAGTTGTTCATTTGTTGCTGCTTATGATTCTGGTGTTTCGGAATTGGTTGCTGATTTGATCGCTCCTGTTGTTCTTCCTTCTGCAAGCAATCTCGTAGTTGGATCAGATTTAACATCCACAAACAGCAGGTTTCTGCAAAACAGTAGCTGGAATTACTGCAGTCATCCAGCAGCTGGCTTGCAGTGCACAGAATAACAACATCTGATGTAACGGTTTTTTTTTTTCCAGTAGATGTGCCTGCTACTCATATTCCGCTCACAGATCTAATTGGTTTCACCACAGTTTCATTTTTAGCTACTATGCTAGAAATAGAAAGTGATGCAGTGTGTCAGAATGGTCACCGAATACCAGCGGCTATTCAAGGCCAACAAGCTACTGATCTGTTCAAGAGATAGTTACGGCCGAGAATTAGCGCGGCTCGTACCGACTGAGGCTGAAGTAAATTTGCTTCATCAGCTTATGTTAGCATGATTTTTCTTCTTCCTCTCGCTTCAAAAGGATGGACAGCTTTCCTAAGAGGAGAAGGGGGAATTGTTTATGAACCGATAAATTGGAAAAGAAGCTAGAAATCTGTTACGCATTAAAGACATTATCACTCGTGTCCGTATGTAAATTTTAGACATTTTTTCCCAAATTTCTCCTGAGAAATTTATAACAAAGTTTAAACAAGAACATTTTTTCATCGCAAAAAAAGGTAGCAGGAAGAGTAGGCGTGAAGGAGCAAAGAAATGTCTCTGTAAACGCCAAGGCCTTATCACTTCAAATGTGTGTTGCAGTGTTAATGTGTCAGCAAGATCAAAATTTTTTACGGCAAAAGCAATGTCATTCAATTGTGCTCTTCGTCCATTTTTTGGTCAACAGTGCGAAACAAGAAGATTCATCCTTGACATTCCCTCAACATGTCTCATCATAGGCCATAAACTGACGCACGCCTCTCCTTCACTTCTGATTAAAGTTCAAAAATAGCTACTAGCAAAAAAGCAGTGGTTTCAAAACGGAAGAATAAGTCACAGAAATGAGACAGCCCTTTGACCAGAATGGGGCCAAACGTTTTATCATGTATTCTCTTCGTAGTCCATTGGATGTAAAAATTGCTAATCAGCTTGTCACTTTACCTCTGGACTTAACTGTGGTCCCACTGGTTTCTTAACTCAGTGCTGTCAAGTGTTACAGACCAATACGCTGTTTGGCTGTTCTTCTCCAAAAAGATCTCAAAAAAAGGCAATTTTACTCTTCCTGGCTGCTGAGAGAAAAGTCGGACGTAGCATGGAAAGGGAAAGTAAATCAAAGTTGTTCGTATAACTGACTAAAATACTGGTCGGAGCAAAGGGTCGTTTGAATGTTTCTATCGTTGCAAAACTAATGAGCTGTTGCACACAGAAAATCAGTGAAAATAAAAGACGAAGGAGGGAATTTTAAGTAAACGAGCATATTACGTCATAAATCAAAAAATCCTAAAAAAAAAGCATCTTAAACCTCACATTTGCGCCGAGAAACCTCTCTGTCGCTAGCAGCCCGAGCAATTTTCTCGCACTGAACCAATACAAGAACGAAACGCAGTGCGTCTACCTGGCAGTTCTTGGCATCTGGGGAAGAATATGGTGCTAACAGATCTTAAGTTTTCGATGCTACTGACCTGCTTCTAGCCCAAGGACTTCTATCACTCTTAATAACTCCCGAACTGCCTTTGATGGGTAACCTTCCATCGCAGTTAAAAAAGTTCGTCAGAATCTCAATAGCACAAAAAAAACTTGACTAATTGGAAGAAGTTGATAGGTTGTAGTAGGCAGCAACATAACTTTTGTGTGTTCAAGCGTGAAGAAGCTAACCTTATTCTTAAACAGTCCATACATCCAGGCAATAAACACGAATAAATTACAGTGGACAAGTTGAAATGGAAAGCAGCAGAGCGTTCACAGTGCTTAATCCCGGATGACTTTGCTCGTAGCAAAGTACAACTCAACAACTCAATATCTGCTTATTAAGGCGTCTTTTTTTAAAACTTCTGTCATACATGCAATGACAGCAAATAACAGAATGCCCGCTGTTAGCATTTCTCATTGATTGCATTTGCCGGAAAATATTCCAAATTCTGCGCATCTGCGATCCCACCACTACAGTCCTGTTGGCGGTATTTGTCGATTTTCGTAATAAAGTGTAGAAACAAGAAAATAGGTGAAACATAGAATGTGGATACTGCCGACACTTTTTCAACATCGACTGATAACTCGCCAAAGTCATCATCGGAAGACGACGAAGGACTGCTTTTTAGACTGCTTTTTTACTAAAAGTCAAAGACTCGACTTGGCTGCTAAGGCAGCTACGACCCTCATAGGTGGCCACAGACGTCAGGAAGTCGTCGTTAGTCTGCTTTCCAGCAATCTTCTGACGAGGGACCTATCTACTGAATTCTCTCCTCAGCCCTGACGTGCATGATATCCTTGCTATAACTTTTACTTTTCAAGCTTTTTAATTTTGAACGGAAAGTTGCATGTCTGTCCTCACTGATCAGGTATTTCGCGAAAATTCCACAGCAGGGAGGGAGTTCACATCGTTTTGCGATCAACGCATTACCCACCTGAAAAACTGCTGGCTTCTTCGCACTGTCCAGCCCTGAACTCTTAAATTTGTCCAGCACAGCTATCCACTCTCCAGTAAGGCCTTTGTTGGCTAAGATGTTCATTTCAGCCCCTCGGTTTTGACATCTTCCAGCTTGAGAAAAACGAAACAACCCCAAACAAGCAAGTATTTGAACCGCAGGCTTTTGATAACAACACAGATATCGAATCGTAGGCGGACTACGCATATGGAAGCACGTCAGCATCGCTGTTCCTGATCAAGATCAGCCCTAAATTCTCAAGACCTTTTAAGCACATTTATAATTGCATTTAGCGAGAGCAGTTTAACATTTCCAGGTTGAAGTTGCACATGCGAGTTCAGCCTAGGCATGCTAATTTGCCATATAAAAATGCGGAAGAGTCGCTGGATGAAATTTGTGAAGGACTGAATTCAAAGAGAAAACATGTGACGGTCAAATGGAAATGGGAAGCTGTGAGAGCATTCAGGCTGGAAAGGAGTGATAAAAAAATTGGCTAGAAGACAAAGTGAAGGGTGTACGACGGGAGAACTGATAGAATTAAGAATCGGCAGCGCGACGCAAGCGAAACTTGAAAAGCTTTATTTTTTAGTTAATTCGATGCTCAACAACAAAAGCATAGCGGCAGCGCCAAATATATTTATTCCGCTTCACTTCCTTGGAAATTTGGCTGCCGCTGAAAACACTAAATAAGGAAGAAAGGCTCGGGAGCAGCAATAAAAAATAAGGCTAAAAATCGGTAACGACGAATTTCTATAGAAAAAATCAAATTATGAGTAGTGACTGTTCCTTCACCTCTGCGTTTGCACATTAGCTGATGAAACCAAATTGAATTCAGTTTTTCTAATTTCACAGCGAAATATCCCTCATTCACAGAATTCCTCCTGCTTCGTTGTTAATTACGACCGTTTTTTGGCGTTTTCCATGCTTCCTCCATTCAGTAGTGGGAGAAAAGACAGTTTTTCACTGCGATAAACCTGCGGTAATTCTTTATTATGATGATAAAGAAGGCTTGATTTTGCGCGCCGTTCATCTGTAGACGCATATTATCTATGCAAGGAATGGAACAGCCGCATCGGTCAAAAGGCATCGCGGCTTGTCGCGGATCGGTTCATATAACAGAGTCTAAAAAAAAAATAATGTGGCACTTCGTGCACCACAATTTCCTCGTCACACAAAAGTAAATCAGGTCATGAGTTGAAAAAGCAGGGCACAGTAAAGTCTGAGATGCCTTTCTGGTTTATAATTTTGTATGTAATCGAGAAACTCGAAATTGT
>UYRT01000068.1:0-15570 GCA_900617915.1 Gongylonema pulchrum
TGGTTGCTGAGATGAAAGTGGGTGACAAAATGCACTCGCTTCCGAACACACACACACAGCCTCTCGACAATATGTGTCTTTGCTGGTTTAGCAGCGCTATAGCGTTGCACATCGAAAAGGCATAACAAAAACAAACAAAAGTATTTTTCATTTTTGCAATGCCAGACTATTAATAGAATAAGTTAAGGACCGTTTTATCACTAAGAAACGCACAGTCACACATCTTTTCCCAGCAATTCTCTTTTCGATGCTGAATTTTTCAGTTGTCGCATATTTATCTAATCGTCGCAGAAGGGAAAGTGGTATTTTGCGAGGAAAATAAAGGTTACTTTTACTTCCTGTTACGAGCGAACTTTAGAATAGTGAAGAGAGGGGCAGGGAAATGGAAAAGAGAGAGAAGACAAGAAACTGAAGCAGTGACGATGGACGAATTTATAACTAAATTGAACGAATTTTTAAGTAAATGTTAAGTTACACTCGTCCGGCGCACAACAACGCAGTCATTTCCCACTGTTTGCAAATGTTCACTCGCCGAACCTCGTTTTTTTTTTTTGTCATTTGAAAATGACCAATAATAAAGTGCAATTTTCCAAAACAAACGGCGCAATTAAACTTCATAACTTAAAAGTTTATTTTCATAAGCTTAAATTTCGAACTTATTTGATAATCCTTCAATTTTATAAATTTAAGTGAACAATTTTGAAGTAATTTTAAAATGGGTAACTTAAATGTTGTATTATGAATAAGAAAAACAGCAACAAATTGTGCTCCAAAACAGAGAAGAGCGGAGAAGTTGTCAGTTGTATCAAAGGCGATAAGAAGCACATCGATTAAACAACACGGTTGGTCAAAGAACCACAGCTGATGCATTTGCTCTTGTCAGTCGATTTATCAATTTCAATCAAATTTTTTGTCTTCTGGCAGAACTGTGAGATCGTTTTACCCAGTCATTTGCGGTTTCCTTTCCAATGAAAAAAATATTATCTAAAAATAGCTAGCAGAATTGCTGCGATGATGCAGCGATTTCGCGGTTGGATCGAACTTGTTAGTGAGAGAAAATTCGACAGAATCACAGAGCGTTTGAATGGATCTAACTGTCGCATGCCGGATGGACAAATCGCCTTTGAGCTGCTTTCGAAAATGCTCGGCGAGCCAACGGCTGTTGGCAAAGTGCTATCGTTCAAGCTGCTTCTGAATGCTTCGTTCTTTACGAAAAGCTGAACATAGAAGAAGAGAGGCTCACATCATTGCATGAAACTAGGCTTACGTGTGATTGTTCACCTTTGTTATTCTTTAATTTATTCAGTACTTCGCTGATTTATTATGACCTTGATCAACTAGATGCATTATATTCGAAAACATTGGAGACGCATACAAATAACGCATATGAAAAAAGCACTGTGAAATGCAAAAACCCAGGCTGCAAAGCATCAAGCCTACCTGTGCGACCATGCATTTTTGCGCTGAGTTTTCGGAATGGTCCTGCTTTGTGCTTAGACACTTAGACTCGTGTTGGCTGTGTTTTGACTTCTTTCCACATGCAAGACGAATAGACCTCCAACGTGCATGATTATTAGTTTTTTGTTTGAAACCCTGTGGTTTTTCCGGTGAATGCTCGTCCATTGAAAAAATGCAGATTTGAAGTTGGGAGATGATTTCATGAAAACTGAAAAATGCACTTGCTTTTGCCATAAAATTGAGAAATTGACATATATGTGTGCACTGAATTTCACGCCTCCAAGCTGAATTAAGAACAATGTAAATATAGAATACCACTGCAAACTTTCAGTTTCGCAGCTCGCCAAGTAAGCGAAACAGTCACTTCGCTACAGATGTCTTTGAAGGTCCTTATTTTTGAAGCTCCCCACCAAAGGCATTTGCATATTTTTTCTGTGGTTCTGTACGCGAGATCTAGACGCGTATGAGCGAAGTTTTTAAAGCGTAAGGGTGGCATATGCAGTGGGAAATACGACCCCAAAATTTCAATTTTCCAGCTTTCCTGGTTGCTGAGTTGAAGGTGGAAAACAGAATTCAATTGCTTCCGAAGACAAACACACACACACACACACACACACACACATACACACACAGATGACTTTTCGACAATATGCGTTTTTGCTCGCTGTAGCGCTGCACAGCAAAAACGCATAAAAAAGGGTTCTCACTAGCAGCGAAGAAGTGAGAAGGAACAAGGAGAGTTGGAGGCAAACGGATTTCAGAATCATCAGTATGCTGACCACACTGTAAAGCAGCGTTGGTCAAAGCAGTTTGGAAAACTCATCTGCACAACTGGAGAACCTCACAGGGAAATGCAGCTGATCAAAGGTACAGCTAGTTTTTACATCGATTTTTGCTTCTGATATTATATAACAAATATTGTCGTCGTCATCTCCTATTATCATTATTGTTATTATTGTCATTATTGTCTCTACTACTATTACTATTATTATTATGCCACTATATTGTTCCCCTTTTAGCAGCGAGATTATAATGCGGCAGAACTTTCGTAATAGACACATGATTCAGGCGTGGACCATATTTTAATAAAAGCAACTTTAAGCACTGAGGGAGTGAATCGAAAGCAGCTTGTCGGATATCTTCCTGCAGCACAAAAATCGTCATGATCACGGCAAACGGATTTATGCTGCAACTGATTGTTCTGTAAGCAGTCACAAACTCGGTGATCTGCACAACTTTGCCACTGAAGATGAAACGTATACACGAAGGAACCACGTAAAAAATTGTTGTCATTACGCAGGAAACACACATCGTACGAGTTAGTTTCAGTTGCCGTCGTTCGAATGCTGCAACTGATGCCTGAACCTGTAACAAAAAATTCTTTAGATCGAGATACGCTAATATGAGTTAACTCCAAGCGCCTCCATTTTTTATGCGTTTTTTGCAGCTATACAATGCAGAAAACGCATATTGACGAAAGGTTGTCTGTGTGTGTCTGTGCGTGCGCAGAACCTCTGTACCGATTTTTCATCTCGAGGCCTACAGAAGCTACAGCGCCGAAACTTTGGGAACTTAATCTACATCCCCAGAATGGGCGGTCTTACCCGCGCAGTACCCGCGTAAGAGCCCAATAAAGTTTTCTACGGGTAAATTGATAACTCGCGAACCGCTTGGGGCTGAAATTTTAAGGGGATGTTCCTCGTTCAAACAGGTATTAATAAGCTCAAACCCAGCCCTCGGGTAAGCATGGCACTCGCGTGCGGGCCCGTCACATTTTTTTTCGAGTAAGTTCATAACTTGGGAACCAGAAATACTTGGGGGCTGAAATTTCAAGTGGATGTTTCCTGCCAGTTCTGGTGGCCAGTCTTAATTTGTTTAGCTAGAAGCAATTGCCGGAAAAAGCCGATGCCGGTAGCGACAAAAAATGCGGGGAACTGTGCAAAAAACGCATCTTCGCACGGGCAGCCAGTTTGCGCTTGCTGGTTATTTTAGATACTGTATATGGAGTGGATTTTGACTTTTGACATTGGCATTATCAAGGGATGGCAGAATGAGCAAGCCTCAAGTTTTTTTTTCAGAGGCATTTTTTAAGTGTTAATGGAATTCATTCTTAAGGCTATTCCTAATAATAAAAAAAAATGTAAGGGATACTTTTTCAAGCCCTCATGTCTCGCACAATTCCCGCGAAATGGCGATAAAAACTGAGGGAGGTACATAATAAAGAGGATGGATTCCAATGATTTCAGTTCAAACGATAAATGCGTTATTTATTGAACGACTGTAAAAGTGTGAAACTGGATTTTTTCTCTCACTGCCTGTTTGTAAAACTGCAGCTTATATTTAATGTTTTCAAACAAATTGCTGTTCGTATCATAATCATTTAACTAAGTATTTGACAACATTCCCACTTGCACTGCCCAATGCCGCTTCGCAAAATGGTCAGCCTGTTGGCTATCCCTCCTTCCGTGAACAGTGAATGAAGTGTCTGGCAAGATTTAGCTATGCCTCGATCTCTGCCAATCGTGGGCCGAAAAAATCACGATCAAACTGCCCTTCTGCAATCACTGCAAGTTTAATAATTTATGATAAAGACAAACAACTAACAGATTGAGTTTTAATTGTTTTCCGTAAGGATCGTGCCTTAACGTACACCACAATGTACAATAACACACTGCCTGCTGATGCACCAATCGTAACTACCAGTCCAAATGTAACGAAAAATGGATTCTGACTTTTTGATGTCCTGCAAAGAAAAGAGTCTAGGGAGCCATATAAGAAAACACGTTCTTTTGCAAACATCGTAGATCAGTGTGAAAAATTTTCGAAGCACCACAGGCTTGGGAAAAAGTTAATTAAATCTGTAAAGTAGATACTGACTGTTCTGTCCAACTAAATCATTTGTTGCCTAAAACTTCTTTCGAGTTTTTAAAATCAATAAAATTTCTGATGCCTTGTCTTTTCTATACAGTTAATTTAATCAGCATGCCATTGATGCAAGCTGGCATCTTCTCCATTTACCTCTATTTTGAGTCTCTCTTACCAAATAATTCCGAAGATCCTTCCACCTCATTGGCGGGCCGCTCTATGTTCATTTAATGCTTAGGCATTCAATAATTCGCTTTGTCTAGCGGTCCAGTTAAAAAAGTTGTAGCACCGGAATTTTTATTTATTTAAAGTTCTCTGAAAGGCTGATTTTGCCGTTTGTCAAAGAAAATGTAGCAGTGAATGGAAAGCACCTGCCTCCTAAAGAGAAGCTAGAAAATTCCAAATGGAAAGCGACGAAAAAAGACACCTAATTTTTTTAATGTCATGAACAAGAATCGAACACACATTTTCCTAAGTAAACTGAATCAGGTAAAAAGTTTAATTTGCATGTTCAATCTTCAGCGCAAGACATTTTTTGTTGGTCTAGCTCTCATTTCTAAGTTTCACGAGTCTCCTTTCCTCCATTCTTCCTAATTTTTACACTTTCACTTCACCTACTATTTCACGAACCAAAAAAAACATCTACAATAGATGATTTACAGGCAGCTAATTAATGTCACAAGTTTAAGTGACCTGAAAATCAACTTCTTTTTTCCTTCGCATTAAATTCTTTTTGAGAAGGAGCTGGCGTCCAAAACTAGTCCTGTGGTAGCTAAAACACCACCGTTAGCAAGTGGTCACTAACAAAACTTTAAATGATCGGCCATTTGGAAGCAAGCTTAAGACATTTCAGTGTATCGGAAATAAAGAGACACAATGTAAATATGCTACCCACGATATGCAGAACTAACCAGCACATAGGTGAAACAATAGGCTCAGTTTCCAGCCATGAGAAAACCCAACTTGCAAACGTATATACAATAATTGCAGTAACACAAACAGCTATCTGGAAACTCACATTTTAACTTAAAATGTTTCATCTACACGAAATTAATTAGCCAAAGTAACAATAATTTATGCAGAAGTGGACAGTCTCATATCCACGCTCACTTTCATTTACTGTAAACGAAAAAATTTCCCTCATACAATAACAATGATTGGATAAAAGTGCAAAAGATTGGGGTTTTTTTTGATAATTTACTTGCGTTCATAATTTTTTTATAGCGTGATTTTTCATCTATACAGTTTAGAACTTTCCCCGTAGTTATGACCAATGCTACACCTTTCGATGTCTTATGGACAGAATTCATTTCTGGAAAATGGTTGCGGCGCGGTAACGAGACGATCTAATCGACTTCACATCCGGGCGAGATGTGCTATCAATTCCGTCAGCATGCAGTGTGTCCGACGATAAGCCTGAGAGCACACCAACTGTGTCTTCTTTGGCTTTTAAAATAGAAAACACCGCTTTTTCCCATCTTTTATGGGGAGTTTGTTTTTTTGTCGGAAGAATTCCTCTGCTGGCTTTTCGCGCGTTTTCTGCGACACAATCGGCACTCTGCTGACGATTTCGGCGTTCGTTTCTCCTCCTAATTGGATAAATTAACGCTTTTCGAATCAGGCTTTAGCTGTTTCGAAATGCCCTTGATAGGTGCTAAACACCACGACCTCTCCCAAAGTTATCGCTTTAGATAATAATAAGGCAACTATCAATTAGGATCAGGCTAAAGCATTGTGCTATCGGCTGATTCTTTTTAGATACCTACAAAATCGCCAAACCTGAGTAATTTCAATAGTATAATGTTTCCGGAAATATAGTATCGGCGTAAATACGGCAAAAAATCGATCGGTGCTCAACAGTAACAGCGAAGTGGCTTCCAGCGGTTCAGCCCTGCAACTCAGTATCACCACTGATATTCTATAGCAAAATGCTCAAAACAGTAAGAAAAAAGCATAACATTACTTTGTAACTCAATTATAAGTAGTACCAAGCAGCGAATTCAATATGAATCAATGGTATTATAAGTAGTGCTCAAATTATGTTATCAAAAATTAAAAGTCAGGATCCCCGCACTGACTTTCTATGGGATGCAGAGACATTCGAATGTAGCAGTAAATAAGAACCTAAATTCCTCCCTTTTCACTCTTAAAGAATACGGCTCAAAAACACATTTTAAAACAAAATATTTTATTCAAGAAAATTCAAAAAAAAAAGAAGAGTAAAAAGAAAAACAAAATATTTCTCGGAATCGTTCCCAGATCCCAAGCTCTGATATACCCGCCCGGGAAGACCTTTCCCAAGGATAGAGCTTTCCCAAAATCGCATTAACTAACTTGGGAAACGGAACACCTTGGCAGGGATATCAGGGCTTGGGATCCGGGAGTGGATCCCGAGGAATATTTTGTTATTCTTTTTACTTTTCTTTTGTCTTTCTTTTTTTAAATTTTCTTGAATAAAATATTTTATTTCAAAATGTGTTTTTGAGCCTTATTCTTCTAGAGTAAAAAAAGGAGGAAATTTGGGCTCCTTTACTTTACTTAACCGAAAGCAGCAACCACCGCTGAGAAGACTACCGATTATCCTCTCACTTGAGGGTTGCTTAAAAGCAAAGTGCTGGCACTTTTGGTTTCCAGATCACTATTAATAAGCGATAAAAAAGGAAAAAAATCACACCATACGAATAGTAAATTCCATGGTGCAAACATGCATATCCGCTTACTGGTGGGTGTTGTATAGTCGATATGTTGTATGATCAGCCGCGCTATCCCAGATGTTAACATAGCGATTCCATTTGCTACAGTTGCTATCAGCTTAAAACAACTACTTTTAGTCGTCATCGAAAGCCTTAATCAAGTTCACACAGGTACAGTAGATTTTATGCAGTTGTGCAGCCGAAAATTTACAAAAATTTATAATTTACAAAAATTAGAAAAATTTAAAAAAGCTTGCCAAGTTAGTATATATAATTCAGCAATCCTAAGAACTACCCGTATAGGTGATCGTACTACTTTGTACACCAACTTTAATATGCTGTACAGATAACTTCACATTATTTACGGATGCAGTGCATCTATGCAGATAGAGTGTGATGCGAAGAAAACAGCTGCTGTCTTACCATGGGTAGGGATTACACTGACTATTTAAGCCGGAATATCATCTTGTTGGCTAAATAACTGACTTTACCTGTGATGCAGTCAATTCTATTACTAGTTTTTCTTTCGTTTCGATACTAAATTGGGACAGGCATTTGTTGTTAAACGGTGCGAACATTTTATTAAACAAGCAAACTATCAATACGTTTTAGTTTAGAAAAAAAAATTGCCTTACGTACTCGTCTGGCGCTTTTTTTTAGAACTTTAAACAATAAAACAATTGTTCAGAAGAACCTGGACTAGAATAACACAGTAGCGGCGCAACAATATCGGTCGCCGTAACAAAACATATAGGCAGTAGCCATTGGCTATAACAAGTACCGCGCCCAGGGCAACGTAAATGCAGAATATCAGCGTTAACGCGTCCATTTTTAGCTAAAACAAATTAGAGCTGGTAAATTTTCACTTAAACTGATAGCGCTCAAAAGATGGCATCAAAATCGCTAGCTCTTAAGGCGGAATGCAAAAAATCAAGTTTTAAGTCGCAACAATTAGCGAGAAAAAGCAAGCAAGATTTATCCACGGTGGCGTCAAATTCTTTTAGTCAGTAAACTGCATTATCTACAAGCAGGTAATTCTTTTTAAGAAATAGCATTATTGCGTGCAGTTTTTAGACTGAATAGTAGACCCCTTTGACAGGATAATCAACTCCTTTGTGGTTCGTTCATTCGTTTCAACAGCGAATTGATAGTGACAAAAGCCAGCATTATTGCCGTTCAGTAAGACGAAGATTCATTTCCACCGACGGTAGTTTTACCAGCGGAATTAGCTGTTTTTGGCATCTGCAACTACTCGAGTTACTTCTTGAGTTTGTATTTTCTCAGAGGGAGGAAATACAAAGAAAGCTTTGATTTTCTAAAAGTCGTACCGTCGAAACTTCGTTACATGCTAGCTTACGACATTTAAAAACGATTAAGCTTTGCCAGTTGCTTCTGTCGGGTGAACAGTGGTGCTGCTAACCCCTTTTAAGATGAAGGGATTGTTCGAATAACTGAATGGTCGACCACCTCACGAAATAGTATTGGTAAAAGCAAATAGGAAAGTAACCGCTGCAGAACCACACTATAACGCTACCACAGTGAGCAAAAACTCATGTTGCTGAGAGAGACGCCCGTGTGTGTGTTTTATGTTCAGAAGCGAGTGGACTTTGTCACCGACTTTCAATACAACAATCTACGAGGCTGAAATTTTGGGGGCGTATTCCCATTCAATTTGCCACCTTCCCGTTTTAAATTGCTCATGGCGCCTAGGTCTCGTCTATGGAGCCACGAAAAAATATGTGATTTTCTTCAGCAGGATTTTCTCAGGAACCAAGCAAGATATAAGACTGAAAATTTGCGAGGATATTCTATATTCTCTTGATACAGCCCGGAGATAAAATTCCCTGCACGCTGCCATGACAAACAATCAGTTTTGTTGCATATTCGAAAACAAGGACATTTTGCGGCTTTCGTAATCCTTCTGTCCCGACATCCTGTGCTGTGTTAAATTTGTATTTTTTCGATGAACGATCACTCACCGGGAAAACGACTCGACTTTATGCAGAATTGAAAACGATGCACGACGGGTGCAACCCCGTAATGCGGCTCTACCATACCAGCCGATGTCCTTTCTCCCTTATATGCCGAAATACATCCAACAGGAGTCCAGGTGTTAAATCATAGTACAGTGACCATTCTTGCAGCAAACTATCTGACTGCTGCAAATTTAGTGCAGATACAAATGTTCGCACCCGCAAACCTCGTATGTTGCAGCCTGGGTTTTAATTTTTTTAAAGGAACTGTTAAGTAATAAGCTTGACATCTTGTGCATTAAGTTGCATCTGTTGCTAATTTTCTTTACCTTTCCTGCATTCTATTTGCCTCCAACTTAAATATACTTTCCCCCGATTTTCAGCTCCCAGTTGGGCAATTGGCGGACACGAAAATGAAAGGTTTGTTGCAACAGCTAAGCATTTTTCTTTGCAGGATCTTCCGCACCAAAGATTTTGTATCCGTTGTAGCTGTGAAGTGAAATGGAGTGTTATCGGAATAAGGTGACGAAAGTCGACTACACAGC
The DNA here is from genome assembly GCA_900617915.1 of Gongylonema pulchrum. Lineage (NCBI taxonomy): Eukaryota > Metazoa > Nematoda > Chromadorea > Rhabditida > Gongylonematidae > Gongylonema > Gongylonema pulchrum. The sequence continues at coordinate 9,535 of UYRT01000068.1, forward strand.
ATCGTTCAAAGAGCAATTCCTCTTTCAATTGTAGCTATTTAGTAGCTCACTTGATTGGTTGGGTGAAAGTAGTTGTCTGCAACTCATAAAATATCCTTACTGGAAAATACAGAGAGAACAAGGTCTATTTCTTCACAGTAGGAAATGCACCTTCTGCCCTTTGTTCCCAAATGGCGATGCTGCTAGACACGCAGTCATTTCGAGTGATCCTGTTATGAGCTATTTGCTTTTTTCGCGCTTCACTGCGCAGGTAGAGCCTTTTTAGGGGCTCTTTTGTCATATTTTCTCCACAAGAGTGGCTCTCTAGACCTCATTATTTAAATAATTGGCCAACGCACGGGCTGCCCATGCGAAGATGCGTTTTTCGCATAGTTCCCCGCAGATTTTTGTCGCTAGCGGCAGTGTTTTTCCCAGCAGATTCTTTTGGCTGAAAGAATTTTAAACTGGCCGCCAGGACTGTCAGGAAACATCGTTTCAAAATCTCAGTCCTCTAACTTCTCAGATTCCCGAGTTATCAACTTACCCGAAAAAGCTTTCATGGGCCCGTACATAAGTACCACTCGTACCCGAAGCCTGGGTTTGAGCCCAATGAGACTCAGTGGACGGGGAATGTTCTCTTAAAATTAGTCTTCTAGCTTTTCAAATTCTCGAGTTAGGGGCTTACTCGAAAAAAATTTTGGCGGGCTCGTGCACGGGTACCACGCATACCCGAGGATTGGTTTTGAGCTCGTTGAGACTTACATGGGCGGGGAACATCCCCTTAAAGTTTCAGCTTTCTAGCTTTTCTGGTTCTCGATTAGCGAATTACTCGCAAAAAACTTCCAGGGGCCTGTGCACGGGTACCACACGGGTGGGAGCGCCCATTTTGGGGATTGGGGCCCGTACGTCCTTGTAAATTAAGTTCCCAAAGTTTCACCCCTGTAGCTTTCGTAGATCTTGTGATGAAAAACTGTGACAGACGCCCACACGGACACACAGACACACAAGCAGACAACCCCTCGTCAATATGCGTTTTCTGCATTGCATAGCTGCAAAAAACGCATAAAAAATTTTGTTTGTTTTTTGGTCATAATATATTGTTCATTTTTGAATTTCCTTTGTTTCAGCTACTAAGTTCAATTAAGCACTCCGTGATTTATAAGAAAATAGCATCCATTATTAGCCGGTAGAGACGACAACCTTCGTTTCCTTTCCTGAAGGAAATCCTAGCTCAGCAGTTTTCACGATAGAAGCAGCGGGCAAAATCACTTGCATTGTGATGCCACTGGTGTATATGTTTAAGCTTTTCCACCTCATCTTGAATGTTGTTAGTTCTAGATCACGGTGAGAGACTTTATTGACTGAATTCTTCTAATGGCGGTTGCGAGAGTAGGGGAAATAGCCTTTTTACAGATTATGTAAAAGTCAAATATTTGTTTTCGAAAAAATAAATTCCACATTTTTTCATTACTTTGCTAAGCAGTGTGGTAAGAAAGTAAAATCCGACGTGCATGATAAGCTGTTGTTCATTGGCGGGCGTTGCTACCAGACAGAGATACTTAGAGAAAGTAAATGCCCCACTCAGACAGCTTCCGAAAAGGTAGCGGAAATAGCGTATATATTATACTATGATCAATCTGTGGGAACTAAATGATCGCATTCGGGTTCAGAATAAAGGAGCTACAGCTCCAGTATTGTATGCTGGAATTCCAATGAACATCACTAAAATGTAATACTTATAAAATACTAATTGCCGAGGCATTTTTGACAATTTTAATAATTTCATCATAAGATGTCATCAACAACCTTGCCAGTGAATTCCTCCACCCCTTCCTCAAAAAAAAAGAAACTCAAAAGCGCCTTACATGTACCAGAATGATACTTTAATATCAGCTGGCTAATTTACTTCAGTATTTAATATCAAACCAATTGCCGAGGGAATCTTTATGCGAAACTGTGATAAACAAGATGTCGCACTAGGAATAACGTCATCAGAAGCCATAGCAGCGTATTCTCAGTATCATTTGTCAAAACTAATGCGCCGAACAACCGAGGATGGTCGCAGCACAGCATGAACTCAAACTGGAACTCGCCAGGCTTGCCGATGCCATTATGCGCTTTTTCATCAAACTTCGAGAAATCAAGTCGCTAACAGTAGAAATGGTTGTAGCTATACATTTAACTTGTGTACTCATGGGTGCAAATCAATGCAAACCTTGCTAAAAAAAATGAACATTTTCCGTTGAACAATCATTTATCGAAAATGACCTAGTTGTTCAGCAAAAAATTTTCCGACAAAAGTTTTATATTCCCGTGCGTGTGAGTCACATAGAAGCGGAGACTGAATTTGAAATCTTTAGGTTTTAATCTTCCTGAACTTGAAACTTTTAAGTCGAAATTCCTCAAAATTTCAGCTTCCCGACCTCTCGGTTCTCGAGTTAACAAATTCTTTCCAAGAATTTCACGTGCCCGCAAGCGGGCTCAAAGCTTACGCGAAATCTGTCGTCACTTTCTGGAGTAGCACTTGGCCAGTGGGCCCACTGAGAGAATTTCAACGTCGAAGCTTGCTTGTCTGCAGAGCTGAAATACCCGGACAGACGCACAGATATATACACAAAAAATAAGCATATACACGCACACAATGGGTCGTCACAATACGTGTTTCTGCATTTGCGTATGTGCAAAAATGCATTAAAACGCCGTACAACGCTCATAAAGATTTCAGATTACCGGCAAATTACTTCGGGGGAAAGAAAATCATCAACAGCGCTGGGATGTTGTTATAAAACAAGTTTGTTTCTAGTCGATTGGCTAAACAAAGCTATAATTAGTCAGTCGGTTAACTATTTACTATGACTAGTTGACTAGAAATTTAAACTTTTAATAATTAATGACAACAAAGCTGGAACTTCCGTGTGCAACTGAAATCAGCGCCCAAGGAGTAAAAGTCACCGAGTAATCAAATTTTATCCATCATTAAGCAACTCGCTCCGTTTACCTTCACTAGTTCTGTTCACTAGGAAACTTCTAAATATGCTGTTGCTCACCAATTCTAGCAATAAAAAACCGCAATAAAACATTTTTCCGTGTAAGTGTGCGGGATGTTTCAATGCGCTTGTGCACAAAATGGATTCAGTGGTCAGTGGGTCTATCGGATATTTAAGCATCAAAAGCTCTGCCAAAAACGATCTTCTGTCTGCCACCAGTAAATGCTTCCATCAGTATTTCATAGGGCTTACAGATTCATTTTTATTCATAATCAAGTAAAATAGCAAGTACCATTAAGTTTCAAATTCAGGCACACATTTTACAAGATGCAGGATTTTTATCCTAGACCGTTCATTTTTTTTTTTCAACGACTTTTTTTAGGAATTGATGTGGGCAAGAAAGCCATGATGAAACAAAAGCTCATCGCAGTGTCAGAGCAATTATACTTAGCTGCGATAAATTGCCGCATAAGTTTTCATTCGACTTCTATCAGTTCCGGCATCACAGGTCTTCTTCCCTGGTGCATTTGACATTAATTTTTTCGCAATGTGAATAAAAAGAAAGACCGAAATAGACCTACTCCGTAAGATCACGGTTTGTTTTACGATAACTAATAAATTATAGTAATAAATAGAAGATGGACGAAGGAACGCTGTATTGAAATGTTTCGGTCCATTTAGTCGCATGCATTCCAAATCAGTAGCACAAATGAACATCGTCAGTACAATGACTGTGGTAATAAATAATGCTACAAAGTAAAAAAATATTATTTTGAAAGGTCGAAGGAAAATTTTAAAGGGAAATAAAGAATACAGTAAAAGGATAGGAAATAGGAAGAAAAAAATGATTAAAAGCTTGCCTCAAACATTATCAGAAGCAACAAATTCAGATTAAATATCGAAGACCAAAATTAACCGAATAAATCGGACCAAAAGTGTATGTAAAACATAAAAATTAATGAAATAATATTTGAAGCGTGAACATGCAGAATACGTAAGTAATCCTTGGAAAGGTAATACAGATCTTAGAATGTATTGTGCTTGAGGCCAGTGGTAAATTTTAAATTTCCTAAAAAATTGTACCATTTAATAAATGTTTTTTAGATTCTTTATTAATAAGCACAGGCGCCTTTCACTTCTAGAAGACTGGTATTTTGACCAGCCGGTGTTTCATCGCCACGCTTCCGCTTGACATTATCACAGCTGAGAGTCTGTGCATTTTTCATTTTGGGCTTCTCTCATCCAGACAGTCGTTCGAGAGGGTTCCAACATCACGTTGGAGGTTTTCTTTGTGTTTTTTCACAGTTGCTTGAGCACTACTAAATAATCCGCCCTATCTATACGTTATGATTCATTATTGGCACGTGACCAGCTCAACTCTCCTTGTCATACGATGCGTTGACCGGACTGCTTACTTAAGAAAGGTCTCAAGAAAGCATTTTTCTTTCCCGAAATCATCCCCTCAATTTTAATTTAATAGCTAATAAAAATTATTTAACGAAAATTGTCACAACTAAATAATTATTCTTTTGAAAAAAAAAACATTTTGGGGTTTATCGCTTGAAAATTTAATTTAAAAGGCATTTGAGAAACTTTCACTTCCGTCAAAAGATTAGTGAGTTTAAATTTTTATTATGAATTTTGCAACATAAAAACGCATAAGATGAATTTGTTGCTGCATTAAAAAAAAGTTTTGAATTCGTCAGTGAGATACTGTGTGACAGAAAGCAATCATTAACACTTCCGGGCTATCGATTTGAAACATTGAGGACATCCGGACAATGGGATATGAATAAATGTTAGTAACAAACATTTCTAGTAAACAGGCGTTTCTCATTGCTTTGTATTCACCGGTAATTGAACAATTATGGCACTGCTGTACTCTTTCTCAATAATTATTTTAGCCTAAACTATTGATTTTGCAGGAGCAAATAGTTGCATAAGGGACGCTTTACTGCATTACCTTAACTGGCCATAATTCAATAATCCTGAAACAGCTGTATTCCTTAAACAAATTATTTTACCCCAAGACACAATAAAGTAATTTTGAAACAATGATTTGGAAATTGGCGATTTTCACGATGCCAGAGGGGTGCGAGAGGTGCAAAAAGTATTCTGACAAATTATTTTTTTGTTATAATACCAAGACGTTCTGCATAGTAAATATGGATATCTCAGGTCAGTGATGTAATAAGATACTCCTCTTACTAAAGCTCAGTTCGGCTCGACCGTGTATTATGCAATTGTTTGTGACTATGAGTGGAAGTTGCGAGCTGAAATCGTAACATCTGACAAGAAGTACACCAAGGTATATGGTTTGTGAACTTTCTGAGGGAGTCATAACAAAAATGGGGAAGGGAGGGGGAGGGGGGGGAAGATATTGCTAAATCTTGTTTGGAGATAAAAGTTGGAAACAGAAGAAGGATTTTGAGGATTTTTGACGTCTAACAAAAAACCAGGTGCTCATTTAAAGCTAGAATGCTTGTGCACCCAAAATCTCATCTAAACAAAAAACCCGGAGGTTATGTACAACTGCGGCTCTCACAACTCGCACCCAAACCCACAAACGAATACATATTGGCAGGCAGGTAAATTTAAGTAACTATTACTTGCGTGGGTGAGATACGCGCAAAATACAGAAGAACGGAGAAGACGGTGGTTGCACCAGTTGCAAGATGAAACTCGACAGTCAAACAACTATTGAAATCGAAGTACCTTTGTTTGGTTTCATGACGAACTGCTATCGCGTTGAGTTGTTTACAGCTTAACTGGATCAAACAGCTGTGAGTAAAGAAGAAAACAGTGCTGCGAAGAATTAAATACACTAATGAGTTCTTATTCATCAGGCTTGTTTGAATTTGACACTGAATACACTAATCCGTTTAAATGCCAGTTCACCTGTTATAAAAGACAAAATTAAATCCCATATGGTAGCTCCTGTGTTCCAACTCCACCCCCACCATCTTGCAAAGCCTAAAGGCGTAGGAAATGAGTGAGCGAATGTTGGTATTTTTTGAAAGTTTCTTATTTTACTAAATTATAAAATTCAAATATTTTAGGATTCGCCCTA